>PVJI01025824.1:0-19861 GCA_004026765.1 Micronycteris hirsuta
ACAAGTCATCAATTTTAATTTTGTATGGATTATAGTGTTTATAGTTTAACCTTCATGCTGAAGTCTTTGCTATAGGAAATATTAGAGTTTAATAGAAACTTATTGATTGTCTGTAGTATCTTTTAGTCAAAAACAAGATCTCTTCCTGATTTACCAATAGGGAACCATTTAATCAATGTTCTCTTATATTCTAGGATTTACAGATTCAGGAGCAATTTTTTAAAGCTGTGAATCAGACACTATGCTAAATGTGTTTTTATGCTTATAAAAATTAATTATCACAACCTGAGTTTTGTTTTTTATCCACATTTTGTAAAGAAAATAAAGCTGAAATTGGATGCCAAGCATTCGATATTATACAACTAGGCAGTGATAGAACCAACGTTCAAATCTGGGTCTGCCTAACTCCAGTATTTTACTGTTAATATTTAGAAAGTTCTTTCCTATGTTAACTAAAATTGATCTCCATGGATATTCTATCTATTGGTCTTAATTCTGCATTCTCAAGAATCACAAAATAAGTTTACTTCCTCTCCCACTACTGAGCTATCTAAATTTCTACCATTTAACATATAGATTAATCATCAAGACTCTCTAGAACTTTCACAAAGTTAGACATAGTACAATATACATTATCATTTCTCAGTGTCCTTAAAAGACAGCACTCCCCAAAATAATGTAAAGTGGACTCAAGCATGATAATCTAGATGTGGAGTGGTTATTGGTATAATGATAGATGAGATATGTTTAGATAAACTAAGTAAAAAATTTGCACAGAGGTGAGTTCAGAACTTTTTGGTATTATTGGTATTGATTCTGTAGAGAAAATGGTAAATATAATATCTTTACTTGGAAATTGTATGTTAAAATTAAATAGGCCCCTTTTCAAGTAGGATTTAATGAATACTTTTAGAATGTTATTAGCCTTTATGACATACCATAAATTTGTCTAGATATAACAAATCATATATCTATAGTCCACTTATTAAACTAACAAAAAAGATTATGAATACTTTAGGAAGAAGATGAGACAAACTTAAAAACTAGACATAAATTTTTAAAATCACCTGAAAAAATTAATAATTTTAGCCATGTCAATAAGCTGAATTATAATTCATTCAGTGATAAGTAGCAAGAAAAAAAGAAATGACCATAACCAGCCATACTGCCGTTTCTACCTCAAAAGAATTTTTTTTTTTTACTAGAATAGTCATTGGACCATTCAGTTTGAGGGAATTTATCCAAGCATTCTCCCTTAGTAAAATGAAATTCAGGGTTGTGGAACATTTACCTGAGATATTATTTTAGTTAATTTTTTAATCTAAAATTTTAATTTGTCTCCTTCTCCATCAATTCTTTCTGATTCTCATCCCTAACAACACAAATTTCTGCTTGCTCTAAAACGGAGCTCTAGTCTTTCCATTCCCTACTCAAAATCATTTCTGCACAGATAGTAGGTAGGTGTCACTTTATGTACTTAGAATGGTCGGGTGCTATAGACTGCCTGGATCTCTACATTGGAGAGATTTCAAGACAACCCTATTGCATTAGGAAATAGTCGGGATTCATATTTCTATCTTTCATAGGTGGGGTGAGGAAGAATGGTAGCATGCCTGTGAGATATTTATCATTACTATTCTAACAACTCATTCAATGCTAAAGGTAATAGCAAATCACTTCAAGTATAATTACCAAATGCAATATGAACTTAGCTTTCCAAACTTATTTGCTGTGGTCACTGCTTCTAACTGATGTTTCAATCAAACTAAAATAAAGAAATAAACCCAAACAAACAAAAAAGTTAACTAGCTAACCCCAGGTCCTATCTGTCCTGTGATGTCATAGTCCTTAAACTTCCACTCAGCCATGCCATATCCATTTTTGCTCCTTTATTAGTTATTCCTCTTTCTTGCTTTTGAGCATGGCTGGGGGCGGTATTTGTTTTTAAATATCCAGCTGACCACATGTTGGGAGTGTGTGTGGATGTGTGTGCATGGATGTGAGGGTAAAGGTCTGCATGTAATTTATTCATCGTCATGATTAAAAGTCAGTGTCATTTCAGAAAATATTTTTTAAAACTGTACTTTTCTTGGGAGCTTTAAAATTCTCCCTTGCCTTTTTATATGAATACTTTTAGGTGTAGGCTGTAATTTGTCCTACTTGAATAAACTTTTTGAGGGTCAAGGGCTTTACCTCACCCAAAATTGATACCATGTAATAGTAAACATAATGACTTATGTAATGCCTAATAAGTAACTATTTAATTTTAGATCTCTACGCATTTATAATGGAGTCTCCAATGTGGTCTGATAGTTAATTTACTTTATTAGAAGTAATTAAAAAAACAGTTAAAGAAAACACTTGTTTTTATGAAAGAGAAGTAGATTCATCCAAAAAGGATTTTCACAGTAAAAGTGATTTTTAAAAAGCTTGACCAACAAAGGTTAAAAAAATCAAATATACTTTATTGCTAATTCATTGTCTTTACTCTTATGACATAAGAAAGTTGGTTATACTTTGGAATTTTAATACACTGGGAAACATACAAGTTTGAGTCTTAATAATAGAAGCTATCCTGCATTTTGACATTCAAATGACCCAACATTTCAGAAATTAGTATAATTGCTACCTCTTTAAACAATTGGTTTTTAAATTTTGAGTAGTAGAATCCTTAATCAAGTGGAACCATATACAGAAGGGGAATATGTAAAGGCAGAGTTACCCTGGTTGAGGCAAAAACTCCCACCCTATTACATCCCTCTTGTGTTGGCTGTCACCAGTCAAAGCACCTGTTCTGAACTGTAGGGTTCTTCTAATCACCCCTGCCTACAAATGTTTATTCTCGGGATACACGCTTGGCATCCTAAAGCTTATAGAATACTGTGATGAGCAGAATCATGGTCCTCCAAAGATGTCCACATCTTTATCCCTAGGTTCTATGAATATTTACTTTATACACCAAAGAACACTTGGTGTATAAAGTAGGTTTAATTAAGGGTCTTCAGATTGATTATCCTAAATCATCCTTGTGGGCCTAACATAATCACTAGGGTCCTATTATGTAAAAGAGGGAGGCAGGAGAGTCAGTCAAAGAAGGCAATGCGATGATGGAAGCAGAGTTTGGAGTGATGCAGTTGCTGGCTTTGAATATGGAGAATGGGGCCACGAGCCAAGAAGTATCAGAGGTCTCTAGAAGCTGGAAGAAGCAAAGAAATATTATCTCCTTGAGCCTCTGGAAAAAGACAGCCCTGTTGACACCGTAATTTCCACCTTCTAGGACTGATGATAGAATTCTAATGTCCAGAAATGAAAGATAATATTTTCTGTTGTTTTAAGCTACTAGTTGTTCATGGCAATTTGTTACAGAAGCAATAGAAAAATGATAAAATAAAAAGATAACAACAGGTAATGGTGTATCCTGGTTTATGGCTATTTGTGTTTTTTAAAGATTTTATTTATTTCTAGAAAAAGGGGGAGGGAGGGAGAAAGGAGGAGAGAAAGATCAATGTGTGAGAGAAAAATGCAAGAAAGAAACATTGATCAGTTGCCTTTCATACCCCCCAACCCAGGACCGGCTCACACCCTAAACTGGGAATCAAACCTGTGACCTTTCAGTTTGCTGGATGAGGCCCAACCCACCAAGCCACACCAGTCAGGGCTGGTTTATGGTTATTTGATTGAATCAGTAGATTTCCCAGATTTGCATATAATCCAAGCCAAGTTTATTTCCTTTAAAACATAAAATCAGCTTATCACATTTATGGCTGTATTGAAATTTTAAAATAAGCATAATAGAAGGCAAGATTTAATAGAATTTAATATCTTTGTGCCCTTTGATTTTTGTGCTTTTACTTTGATTGTTTCACTTAATATATTCACACACGCTTATAAGAGGATCTTAAGAATCATAACCCATTTGACCTAAATCAAAATTTTAACCTCAGTGGTAGGACATAACAAAAAATTTAATCCAACAAATTTATACTTCTTCAGGTTCTTCTATGACTTTACTCTCAGAAAAATATAAAATTTACAACAGAAAATCATCAGTGCAGAGGACACACGCTCTCTGACATACCAACCAATCTCAGTGTTAAAAGCACTCAGCTTATTCAGAAATTCTCCTTTTCTTAAAGCTTGAACGCCTTGGGTACCAGTTTTATCCTGTGAGGTCACAGAGCATGTTGCCTGTGACACGTCTCAATAGAACATCTGAAGACACTCAGCCTGCTGTGTGTTCCTTTCCTTGCCCCCTTATTTGCAGCTTAAATCATAATGCCACTGCTTTCTCTTCTTAACTCCAATTTTTGACACTTCTTCCCTTTTTCTTATTCCAAATAGTAATCATAATCATACTCAAAATGGAAAGGGATTGTGCCATCGTCTGTACCTTGCGTCATTATCACTGTGTAGGCCCTTGCGTCATTATCATTGTGTATCAACGTCAGGAGACGGCCTGAAAGAAGTTGATTCTGCACTTCCTCCTCTGACTTGGACTATGTCTTTCTCTTGGTTGTTTTCATTTTACTCTTTTCCATTTGAAGTTTATTTTTAACAGAAAAATATGTCCTGAGGAATTCTGTTCTATTTTGTCATTCATCAAGATTTTATAATTCACCCAGACATTGGGTCTATACTCTTTTTGACTTTATTTGAGAGGTAATATAAGTTACAATCACAGCAAATAAACAAATAAAAAACTTGTCCCCCAAACCCTAAAACAAACCAAAATACCACCACCAACTCTACCAAAACATGTCACAGTGTATTTTGCTTTTATTTTATGATCAGGGACCCACTGCGAATTCTAAGAAGCACTGTTACAGCTCCCTGAGAACTTCGTATGCTTTCTCCTAATGATATGAGGGAAATCAGTGTTTTCTTCACTCTGTATAAAGCCGTACGTCTGCTAATTGGTAGAAGTGGGTGTCTTTCAGCCCACATCTACTGTGAGTTTTTCCATGATGTTTTCCTTGGTTTCCATTCAAACTACAGTGCCTAAAAACCTTGGCATTGAATTTCTTAGGAGAACATTTCAGATGTAGCAAGTGTGCATTACACAAGAAGTAGTCTCTGATGATAAATTTCGACTATTATGAATCACTATTTAATTTAACCTATTCGTCATTGACTCATTTGTCCTCATATTGGACAGGTAAACAATGACTGATCAAATGTGTGATTCAATCTGGTGTGGCTTCTTTGGTTTACTTGAAAATGATCAGAGCTGATAATTGCTTTGCTGCTGGTTTTAATCCTCTCTCAGAGCATTTTGTCTGTAATGTTTCCTGATAATCTCATTCTTTGCACAAGCAAGAGCTGCTTTCTTCCCATTTTGCTTCTAAATATGCCAGCATTAATTTCTTTTCCTGCACTATTCATCATGGGTTTCTTATAGCTTCTCCACGACAAACAACATTAAAAAATAAATAGAAAAGTTGTTACTTATTTCTCTTCATATGTTATTAATGTTTTGTTTTAGGAAAACATTATTTTGGTAATTATACACTTGGTTGAAAAATCTATAGAATTATAATAAGTGTAGAATTACCAAAATAATAAATTATCCAGGTGGGATGAGCGTTCTTTTATATTTTAGCCCTTTTTAGGTGTCTGTTGCCTCTTAACAAGTGAGTGCCTTTTCTCTATTTTTGTATTTCAAAACACTTAAATTGGAAAAAATATATTAATGACTATTTTATCTAATTATTATATTTACATATTATATATTTTTTCATTCTATTGCTATTATTTTTCTGTGGCCTCTAAAGACAAAAATATGCAGCAAAATTTATCTCCAAGAAAAACATTTAGTTATATGTCTTTAGGCAGACTGCATAAACTCTCTGGGCTTCATTTATAAATTCATTCAGCAGTGATTTATTGAACCCTTTCCCCATGCACTATTCTAGTGAGAGATGGGGTGAAGGGAGTGTGAGCACAGGTGGCTGACACATCTCAGAGAAGAGAACCCTTGGGCTAAGTTTTAAGGGATGAGTAAGAATTAGCTATGTAAAAAAGATGTGGGTGCTCCAGACAGAGCAGAGAGCTTAACAAAAGCAGTGAGTGGATGGAAGAGACATGTATCTGGGGAAATAAGAGCAGTGAGCAATTGCCAGATCAAAAAATATGAGGCAGGGAGTGTAGGAAGAGGAAATTAAAGAATGATAGAAAACAATAAAATAATAGCAAGTGTGTACACTATGTTAAGTAGTTTGGAATTCATTTGTTAGGTGACCTAAGGGAACAATTGAAATGTTTTAAGCAGGGATATCATGGATTTAATTTTTGTTTCAAATAGATTACTCTAAAATTAATGTAGTGAATGGATATGAAAGTCTGAAAACATTGATAAGATTGTCCCAATTTCAAATATATGCCATTTTTTGTCCCCATGAATCCATTTGTGTTCCTCAGACAACATGAATTCTATCTTTTGGTTTAATAAATGTGGACATTGTATGATTCTAAAAAAATGAGGATGATAAAATTTACTTGAATAGACTGAATGAACAAAATTATGCCTTATCATCTCGGAAGTTCTGGTACATGAAATACTTGAATTTACTGGGGAGTCAGTATCTCTCTTACACCTTGAATGAATAAGTACATTTTTTAGTATCTGTGACAGGTTAGATATTGTATTAGATCCTTTGATCTAGGTACTTATTTAATTTGTACAATAATCCAATATGAAGATGTATATAATTATAGATTACTGTAAGGTGTAATTCCTAAGTATGTGCTGGGTATGCGTAATACCTTATTTTTGTTGTCAGCAGTCCTGTTAAGGAGTTGTGGTTATTCCCATTATCCAGATTCTAAAACTTTTCCTTGATACAATGTCATATAACTAGTAAGTGAAAGGATGAAATTAAATTCAGGTCCATGTGCCTTCAAAGTTCAGTTTGTTGGTATAGAAAATGTTTATAGCACAGTGTGCTGTAGAGTTTTTCTGGAGGAAAATGAGAATTCAAATTCAAACAATTTTTCCAGGGATTCAGTGCAATTGGCAGGCCAAGTCCAATCCCGCTCCTCTGATAGTTAAGTACAGTGCCCTTTCCGTAGGACTAGAGCCGTCTTCCCGCTCTGCCCCACGGCGTAGCGCTGCACTCAGACCCAAAGCGCTTCATGAACGTCCTCAGACATTGGCGCTCCGAGTGCCTACTGGACATTTCCTACATCCCCATCTCCCCCACCATGATCAAAAAGTGATCGTCTGATTTCTAGATTAGGTCTTACAATATCTTAATTATATTGCATTGCTGTCTCTTTAAAGGCATTGGAAGTGTAATTTGGTTTAACAGGCTACATAATTAACCAAATGCATCATTCCCCTATCATTCACTATATGCTTATCTCTAAACAGAAAGATATGTATTTTTTAAATTATATTTTAGATCCTTTCCTTCCAATTTTGTTTTCTGTATAGGAGCTAGAATTTGTTAAATTTTTGGAAAAGGTTTAAGCTACAATTTACATTGCCCAATTAAGTTTTTCAGTAGATCAGCCCTATAGATATTAAAAAGTAAATAATTGCTATCCTAATTCCAACAAAAAATAAAATAAAAATATCTTCATTCATTTATTCATTCTCCATGCAAATCATCCAATTGTCTGCTTTTTGTCAGATCAAGTTCTCTGGGATTATGCTCTCCATGGCCATCAAAGACACTATCTACCATGTTTAACCTTCTCCCTGGGTTATCTGAGACACATCACTGTGAGCACAGCCCTTCTCTTGCTTCAGGAATGCCATTCTCTCATGTTTCCTTATTTGTCTATGGCCATTCTCTGCTCATTTTATAAAATTAGTATATTTAATTTTATCTTATTTAAATTGTTAACCAGTCCTATGTATACTCCAAGAACCAGGACACAAATATGAGCTAATCACATACAGAGGTATATTATTCCTTCATTTGGTTCAAAATAAAAATAACATAATAAGGCAAACATTGAAAAGTCTTATTTCTACCCCTTATAGGTGGCCACTTTTAGACATATGCAAGTGTATTATACACAGCCCTCATCTCTCTTTCATAAAAGAGAGCATACTATATAAAACATAAATTTCTTTCTTTGAACAGTGGTATTAGTTTCTGACTGTTGAAACAATTACAATAACTTTAGTGGTATAAAAACCATAAATTTACTACATTGGAGTTCTGGAGGTTAGAAGCCTGAAATCAGTCTTTCAGGTCTAAAATCAAGGTATTTACAGAGCTGCTTCTTTCTGGGCATCCTAGGAAGAATCTCTTCCTTGCCTCTTCCAACTTCTGGAGATGGCTTTGATATTCCTTGTCTTACAGCTAAACTACTCCATTACCTGCTTTCACCTTCACATTGCCTTCTCCTCTTAGGCCATCGAATCTCCCTTTGGTTCCCTCTTATTAAGATATTTGAGGGGGAGGGGAGGGGAGAAAATGCAGACTACTGTAATTGAACAACAATAAAGTAATTAAAAAAGAAAAAAAAAACAAAAAAAAGATACTTGAGATTACATCTAAGGCCCACCTGGATAATCCAGTATAATCTCCTCATGACAAGACCCTTAATTTAATCAAATTTGCAAATTATTTTTTGCCATATAACACCCACAGGTTCTGAGAATTAGGATGTGGGTATCTTTGGTGAAAGTGAATTATTTAGCCGGACACAGCAGTATGTCTTGGAAATCACTTTTGTCAGTCATGAGACAGGCAGCTTTCTCACTTTCTTTTTGTAGCCACATAATATTCCTATGTATAGCTATCCCATGGTTTATTTCACTAATTTTCTACTGATGAACTTTTTTAATTAATAATTTTATAAATACAGCATTTTGGACCTGCACATATATATAATATGTTTTAGGTAATCTATTTAAATATATATATAGATAATAAATATTTAACCTATATAAATATATGTTGTTTTAATACTTAATAAACAATAAAAGGATATTTTTATAAAAATACATATACTAATTAGAGGAATTAACTTTTTAATTAAGTTATGTTTCTGAAGATAAACTGCATTACTTATTAGATTGAGATAGCATTTAGCATCAATTTTGTTCCATTATTAGTGCAAACTCTGAGAAGCCTTGTTCGTACATGTAGATAAGTGAAAATTAAAGAAGTTATAATATCTTTGAATTCTTTAAACTTTTAAAATAATATATTTAAAACCACATAGTAATCTATTATCAAAAGCTATTTAATAAATTATCAGATGAAAACTCAGTTATGTTCTCCTTTAACTTTTGTTGAATACAAATAGATAGAAACCACTGAACTATAAACTTTTATTATTTATTGTCTATTCATCAGGTTCATTCTCTTTTTTAAAATTAAAAGCAGTACTTTAAAAATTGTTGCCATGTTTTGACATTCTGGACTTTTTAACCTCCTAGAATAATAGAAGATAATAATATCTGGGGGTAAAGAATTAAGATCTGAGTTGGAGAAAATAAAGGAAGTTAGGCAAGGGAGCAAAACTCAGCTATGTATTTTTTCTTGGGGAGATCAATTTTAGTTACAAGTACATGAGAGAGTTGAAGATCTGAAAATTAACTTCTTTAAAATATTCCTTTTTGTATACATACCACGGTTTCTATATCCCACCCAATATTAAAGACTACGGCTGTATTCTACTTCAGTATTTATTCTCAAACACTGAAGACTATGCTTTTATTCTCTTCCTAATGGCATATATACATTTTAGAAGCATTGTATTAGAGCAAAAAGTCTCTAAATGAATCCCTCTTCAAAAGCAAGGATGGTCTCTTCTAATTAAGTTTTTCAGAAAATATCCTCATGCTTGCCAAATATATATAGATAATTAATGCTTATGGATTGATTCAAAGAAGGTTATCAAGAGTAAATGCAAATGCATAGACTGCTAGTTCAAATTGCTGTTCACCTGCCAGTTTCTTCTAAGGGAGTCAGAGTCTTGGCCCTAATAGAAGTTATCTGCACAGTTCAGCTGCCTTTTTATAACCTGTAGCATGGCAGTAAGTGAGACTTTTCCTGCTGTTTTAGATGTTTGGCTGGGGCTTGAAAGCAGAGCTTAATGGATGTTAAGTGCCCGCAAATTCTGCTGAGGTACTATGCAGAAATTGTTAGAAAGTGGCCCACGTTGGTTCTATACCACTTAACCCATCACCACCTAAAGCCTATATGTTTAGAAGGCTAGTAAATTAATAGGTGAGGACTCATCAATAAGAAATTTCTTAAGGAAAATTTTGGAGTGCCATGCTTTTCCTCTCCCATTTTTTGGGGGAAGAAGGGTGTGCTTGTTTTCAAATTAAGCTATGTGAATAGGTATTCAAAGACCCATCCAAAGAACTCAAAGGTATAGAAATTCATGCCTGACTCTCACTGAAAAAGAAATAGCTAAAGACTGGCTGGTACTACCTGGGAAGTAGAACAAAAAGAGAGGCTTTATGAGAGATGACTCTTATTTCTAGTGTTTGATGGAAAAGGATATGAGATTTTCCTTAGATTAAGAGGATGTGGAGTATTATAGCCAAGTTGAGACAGGATGGCATGGCCCCATAAACAATAGGTTGTGTTGGACATTAATAAGAAGAAAGCAGCTGAAGAGAAACTCAATGGGTGGAATAGCAGCTTAGTGAAGAATAAGAAAGTAGGAGATATTAGAACAACTCAAAAGAGAGAGCTGGTATTTAGGTAATGGCCATCAAAAGGGCAACATTTTTTTTATATTAAAATAGTATCAGTCAATTCAAATCTTTTGCCCATTTTTTAAATTAAATTTTTTCTTTGAAATGTATGAATTCTTTATATATTTTCCAAAGGTACACATAAAAAGGTGCTCAACATCCTCAATTGTCAGGGAAATGTAAAGCAAACCACAATGAGACATCACTTCATACCTGTTAGGATGGATGGCTAACATAAAAAAGATGAGAGGTAATAAACGGTGAGAATGTGGACAAAAGAAACCCTTGTGCAGGGTACAACGTGTATTGGTACAGCCATTATAGAAAACAGGATGGAAGTTCCCCCCAAATTTAGAAGTAGATCTACCATATGTTTTAGCAGTTTCCCTTTTGAATATATATATCCCCCAAGAAAACAAAATCATTATCTCAAGGAGATGTGCACCTCCATGCTCAATGCAGCATTATTTACAATAGCCAAGACACTGAAAAAAACAAATGACCCTGAGCAATTGATGAATGAATGGATATGTGTTCTACACACACATACACATATTATAGATGTATATATATTATAATGGAATATTATTCAGCCATAAAAAGAAGGAAATCTCACCATTTGTGACAACATGGATAGGTCTAGAAGGTATTATGCTAGTGAAATAAGCCAGACAAAGAAAGATAACTACTGTATGATGTCACTTATGTGTGGAGTATGAAAAAACTGTATTTGTAAAAACAGAGTAAAATAATGTTTCCTACCACTGATATATACTCTTAGTAAATGCCAATAGTTAAAAATATATACTTGACTTCCCACATGAGAAGTAAATGCTTCTTTTAAAGTTTTCTCAAGTGTTAGTGTAGACAGGGTTCTCTTGTCCTTGAAACCATAGTTTTGTTGTGTTTTTTTCAGGTTTTAAAGGCATATTAACATAAAGCTGCTGATTTTTGAGGATATTATCAGCTTCATATTTCTGTGATAAAATTCTGTGATAGAAGACAAAGGTGGCTAAATTACCAGAAGATGCCATTGAGGTAGGAGATCCAGAATAGGAAGAAAATGTAGAGAGAAACTTAGATGGGAGAAGTATAAACAGATATAAGAAGACACTTACTCCTCAGCTCTCTCTGTGATATAGGCAGACTTGTTGAAATAGGTCCAGGCATTCATTCCAGTTGATACTGGATGGGTTTTGCAAATCCTTCTCAATAACGGGACCATGGCCCCCCACTGTCAAAGACTGCCTATCCTGAAGAATCTATAGAGGGGCATGACTAAGTATGGTGATCAGAACCCAAATACGGCTTTTACTTATTATGTTCTCTACTTCCCTTCCTTAAGAACAAAATATTTTTTCAGATTAATAGTTCAATAAACATCTTTATTTTGTGCTAGGCATTCTATTAAGTGTTTATATATATTATTTTATTCCCTAGTCACCACATTTTTAGATGATCCTCAGAGACATAAAGCATCTTGAACAAACAGAAAGCTAAGGAATTAAGAATCAAACTCAGAAGCTAGACCCCAAAAGCATGTTCTTAACCTCAATACTAAATCACCCTGTCTCTTGTGCCCCATACGGGGCATTAGTATCTATGTCTCCAGATTCTACACTCAATTCTACTGTCATATTCCTAATTTACTTATTATACACATAATTCTTGAAACAAATTGGAAGCAGATGGTAAAGAGGTATTCTTATTTTCTTCTGAGTGTATCTTTGCTTTGTTAAACTGTATCCAATTCTCTAGGTTGCCTAGTCTTAAAATCCATGTGGCTAAGTTAATTCAAGTAACTAAAGTATCAATTGAAAGATAAACTATTATAAAATCAGTTATTTAACATGATAAAACTCCATACAAAATTAATGGTTTTCATACATCTATTATCCAATACTTAACATTTTCTAGAATATAAAGTAGCAGAAATATATAAAATAGAAAATAAAAATAGAAATTGATAGAAATAATAAACTTCTAAGTTCTAATTTTAATTTGTTATAGATGTTCAATTAAAATTAATAGCTCTAAAACATTACTAATTTTAGGAGTTACACATAATTGTGTATAACTTGTGCTTCTTTTAAAGTGAAAAATTGGCCATAATTAAAACAATTATGAAGTAATATAGGCATCATGGCAGTAAGAAGTTACTGAGAATCACATAGAGCTTAATATTTTATATTTTCAAATAATTCTGATTTTTAGGGCTAGTTATCACATAAAAATTAATGAATGCCCTTTCTGAAATCAATTTCATAACCGTTAAGTGCCAGAGCTGTCCCTCTGACTGAGACGTTGAGGTATGAAGTGGTCAATGGAGAGGAAGTGAACAGTGCTTACTGTGAATGAAGCTAGTGACTCCTCAGATTGTTCGAACTTTACTCATTGGTCACGGAGTCTTCCAGATTAAGCCCAGTCTAGCATATATGATTGGTATGGGAAAACTAAAGTGAAGCATAGAATTTAAGAGCAGTGTTATTGTTATTTTTCTCCTAATTTTTAAAAAGATTTTATTTATTTTATTTTTAGACAGCAGGGAATGGAGGGAGAAAGAGAGGGAGAGAAACATCAATGTGTGGTTGCCTCCCATGTGGCCCCCACTGGGGACCTGGCCTGCAACTCAGGCATGTGCCCTGACTGGGAATTGAACCGGCGACCCCTTGGTTCACAGCCCATGCTCAATCCACTGAGGCACACCAGCCAGGGCTATTTTTGAAATCATGCTGTTATAAACTTTCATTTCAACTTGCATGTTTTCAAATTTTCATTGTTACGACATCTACACATCATCTTTTAAGGAAGTTCATTAGGTTTGTACAGTTTCCAATGAGAAATCTATGAAAAACTAAGAGGACTCTAGGAGGATCTTGTGCACATAAATAGGGAAAAATTATCGAGATATCTCATTCCTCTTTTTTTCTCAAATACTTGCCTTAGAAATATATTGGAAAGAAAACTACCCTTTGGTGTAAGGTTCATCCCTGTGTTTCATTTTTCTTCCTTAAATATTCAAAAAGTGATTATATTTATAGAAACCTGACTTTTACTTTGTAGCCCTGAATTCCTTAAGTCAAGTTTTTCATTTAATATCAGTATATTGTTGTGATGAAACTTGGTTTTGTATTTTATAACCAGACACTCTTCCAAGTGTTTCCACATTACAAAACTTGAACCAATCACTGGACTCTAGCAGTGTGTAATCAACTGATGTCTAAAAGGGTAACATTGACACCAAGGCAAACAGCCACATGAGTGTCATACTTAGGAGAAGGAGTGGGAGCTATTGAGACCAGTATTTCACAGGTTTTTTCCCATATGCTGCAGAAAAATGCAGGTAGAAGGAGATCATTGGAATAGTATATTCTGCAACTTGCATGGAAAGTGTTTGCCGAAAGTAAAGTGCCCCACACTTCAATGGTGCAGCCACAAGAGTCTATGTGTATGAATGTCTATTAAAGATTAAAATGATATTTATTCTTATAATGTGATTTAAATTCATATTATTTTATTCAATATGTCTTAATAGGGTATTAAATACAGTTTTAATATTATAAATGTACGTATGTGTCTATGTATATATGTTATACAAACATGATTAATTATGTTGTATGTGAACACATATATCACTTTTATCAACTGTTTCTGGTCTCCTATCATAAGGAACAATCTGTACTGTTAATAAATTTGGACCTTAAGTAAGAATCTCTCAAACTAGGTCATGTCATTTATTGTTTCAGATGTTTTGCAGATATGTGAATAAACTAAAGGACTAAAGAATAAAAAATTCATTGAAGATATAGATATGGCAGTGTTTATAGAGTCAGCTATGTTCCATCACAACCTGCGCCAAATTTATCCAAATAGCTTGAATTACTTTTGTAATATTTTGGTGATGTATGTGTGTGTGGAGGGAAGGGGGACTACTGTTTCACCTCTTCCCTTAAGGGGTATGAATATTTATAGTAAAACTGTAGTAAGTTCAGATGGACCAAGAAATATAGATATTTATTTTCATGCTACCTTATACCAGAAGAAATAAAAAATATAATTAAGTATCTAATCAAATACCCATAAACAAATAATTACCTTTTCATACTGCACTTTATTCCAATAGCTTTATAATGTGTATCCCACCTGGTGGGAATAATCTACTAATGAGGAATGGATCTAGTTAATGGCTGGTCATTACAAATAATTTTTTTGACACAGATAATCTTTTTCCCTTTTTTCCTTTCTTTCTTCCTATCTCCCTGCTTCCTTTTCTTCTGTTTAAATAAATTTTCTTCTGTTTAAGTAAATAGACCTTATATTTTTTGCTTGTTTATAATCACCTCTTTGCATATGTTCTTGAAATTTTCAAGGAAAATACATTTGCTTCATACGTGAAGAACTGTATTGATTTTAAAATTTAAATGAATATTTTTAAGCAAGGATGTTTTATAATTTGTGCACGCTGGAAGACACTGCTTACATATTTCCAACTGGAGACTGTTAAAAGTTATAGTTTATGAAACTGTTGTCACTGATACCATCTGGATAATGCTTGGCAGTAAAAAAAGTTGAGACACATACATCAGTTAAGGCTAATTTCTCATTCTGGGGGGTCGTAATGAAACTCCATGTGGTAATGAGTCTATATAAGGAAAGAATATTGTTCACATCTAAAGGGGGAGACAGAAGGCAAGTGAAGTACGTGGCAGTTTTACTGGCTATGAGATGAGGAACAGCTAATAAAATTATCCCTGCATGACTCTGTATGAGAGGAGAGTCAAGGAAGTTGAATGTTAAATTACCTAAGGAAACATTTCAAAGAAAATCATGACTTAAATGGAGTTTGTCCTTCTCATAATTTATACCTAGGATCTTAGTGTTTTAAACTCAGATCTGAATTTTACTTGTGAAAGTCATGTCAGACAGGATAAGACAGCTATCTGTATCTGAGCTTGAATTAAATGCCCTTTAGGAAACAATTTAAGAAAGAGCTTGAGAACATGAGGAGTTAAGAATCTAATATAATGTAACCTACCAGCTTCAATATTCCCTAGTTGCATTTTTACGCTGCATCAGACTGGTACTTTGAACAAGGCTGCGGTCTCCACCCCCTAGTGTCGCAATGCAGAGTCTCACAGGTTCCTGGGGACTGTGTTAGAGAGACCGTTCCCAGCGTGACTTTCAGAGGTCTCCCAATGACATCTCCACTCTGTCTCTTCTCTTTGAGATGAAAAGAACCACAGTCTCCATTTTTTCCCTTGGCCCACATTGTCTTTAATCCAGAATGGATATCAATAGTCAAATAATACAATCGTCTCTCCAAAATAAGTGAGCCTAACACTTCCACATTATCGTGATTCACAAACCTTTCTTTTTTAAACCACCAATAACTCTTCTATTATTTATCTTCTATTATTTATTCCATGAATTTTGATGTTTGGAAAAAAAGTCTATAGAAAATTTACTCATAATACGTAAAATCTTAATTTCTACAATGTTTCCCTCTAGATAAGAGTCAATTGGAGATTCTGATAATCATAAGAGCCAAGAGCAATAAAAGCCCAGAAATGGCATAGCACCCCCATGAAGAGTTATGAAAACTTAAGATTGGCTTTCTCTCCTGACTCTCCAATTTACTAGCCATGCAATCATCAATGGTTTATTTAACCTAGCTATGCCTCTTCCTCATCTCTGATGAATGAGAAAACCATGGTACCCACATAATGTCACTGTGGGAATTAAACATATTCATACACATAAAGCATTTAGTATTACTATAAGAGTGCTTGCTGCTCTTGATATTTTAATTAGCCTATGAAGACTTGCAACAGGTAAATGTGTGACTTTCATAAAGTTTTAATTTTTATTACCATTAGATCTTTTGACAAATAAAAAGAAAATTCTTGGGTCAAGGAGGTCTCAGATCAAAGATCACTGTAATAGCATGTATGTCCCTGGAGGACAGGTGCTGAAATGGCAGTAATTTTCATATCCCTGCTCTATGTAGAATGTGATTTTATACACAGACACTCAATAAATGTGTTGGTAAGTTTATATTTTCATGATATTTTGAGGTGTGTATTATGTGCATGCATCTATTCTAAAAGGTTCACAATGAAATTTAAGGTTTTATGATATTCACTGTTTTAACTAGTCATTTTAACTTTTATCATTTGAACTAATCACATTTTAACAAATTGTATCACTTACAGTTAATACTAGTTTGCCAAAATTTTTTTTTAACAGTGACAGCTGGAAGAGTTTCCCCAAACGAGAACTTGAGCAAAGCATTTCTTTAAATAACCAAAAAAAAAAAAAGTTTAAGAACAGAAACTAGAAAACATTAAAGATGATAAAAGGCACAATAAGCTAAACTTGAGCTGCATCCATATCCTGGTGATCGTAAATAATGCTGCAATGAACATAGAGGTGCTTATGTTCTTTCAAATTAGTGTTTTGGGTTCCTTCAGATGCATTCCCAGAAGTGGAATCTCTGGGTCAAAAGGCAGATCCAATTTTAACTTTTTCAGGTATCTCCATGCTGCTTTCCATAGTGGCTGCACCAATCTGCATTCCCACCAACAGTGAAAAAGGATTCCCCTTTCTCCACATCCTTGCCAGCACTTGTTGTTTGTTGATTTATTGATGATAGTCATTCTGACAGGTGTGAGGTGATATATCATTGTGGTTTTAATTTACATTTCCCTAATGATTAATGATGTTGAGCATCTTTTCACATGTCTATTGGCTGTCTGTATGTCCTCTTTAGAGAAGTGTCTATTCAGGTCCTTTGCCCAGTTTTTAATTAGGTTGTTTGTTTTTTTGGTGTTGAGTTTCATAAGCTCTTTATAAATTTTGGATATTAACCCCTTATTAGATGTATCAGAGAATATGTTCTCCCTTTCTGTGGGTTCTCTTTATTTTGTTGATGTTTTCCTTTGCTCTGCAAAAATGTTTTGTTTTGATGTGGTCCCATTTATTTATTTTTCTTTTGTTTCCCTTGCCTGGGGATATATATTCAATAAAATATTGCTGCAAGTAATGTCTGAGGTTTTTCTGCCTGTTTTCTTCCACAGTTTTTATGGTTTCTGGTCTAACATTGAAGTCTTTAATCCATTTTGAATTTATTCTTGTGTGTGGTGCAAGAATGTGGTCTAGTTTTATTTTCTAGCATTCATTTGTCCAGTTTTTCCAACACCATTTATTCAATAAACTATCTTTAACCCATTATATGTGCTTGCTTCTTCTGTTGAATATTAATTGACTATAAAGGTGTGAGTTTATTTCTGGGCTCTCTATTCTGTTCCATGGATCTATGTGTCTGTTTTTATGCCAGTACAAGGCTGTTTTGACCACTATGATCTTGTAGTATAGTTTGATATTATGTAGCGTGATTCCTCCAACTTTGTTATTCCTCAAGATTGCTGTTGCTACGTGTGGCCTTTGGTGGTTCCATATAAGTTTTTGAAATATTTGTTCTAGTTTTGTGAAATATGTCATTGGTATCTTGATAGGAATTGTGTTGAATGTATAGATTGCTTTGGGTAATATGGACATTTTAATGATGTTAATTCTTCCTATCTATGAACATGGTATGTGCTTCCATTTATTAGTAACAACAAGTGCTGGCAAGTATGTAGAGAAAGGGGAACACTTTTGCACTGTTGGTGAGAATGCAGACTGGTGCAGCCACTGTGGAAAGCAGTGTGGACATACCTGAAAAAATTAAAAATGGATCTGCCTTTTGACCCAGCGATTCCACTTCTGGGAATGCATCTGAAGGAACCCAAAACACTAATTTGAAAGAACCCGAGTACCTTATGTTCACTGCAGCATTATTTACAATCACCAAGATATGGAAGCAGCCCAAGTGTCTATCAATAGATGAGTGGATAAAACAACTATGGGACATTTACACAATGGATGCTCCTTGACCATAAAAAAGAAGAAAATTTTACTCTTTGCAACAATATGAATGGACCTGGATAACATTATGCTAACTGAAATAAGCCAGTCAGAAAAAGACAAATATCTTATCATTCATTCATATGTGGAATCTAATGAACAAACTGAACTAACAAGCAAAGTAGAGACAGAATCATAGAGGGGAGGATCACAGCTAATGAGAGGGAGGGGGAGAGGAGGAGATGGAAGGATTGATCAAAAAGGAAAAAGGACTCATGGACATGGACAACAGTGTAGTGATTGCTGTGGTAGAGGGTGTAAGGGGACTAAATGGTAATAGAAAAAAAATAAAGATTAAATTAAAAAATAAAGATGCAAAATTTCTAATTTATCTCATTAAAATGCTGTCAAATACTCAAACCAAGCAATCAATGTATGTTACAAGGGGAAAATCATTCTGGTGGCTGTTCTTTAGTTTTCTTCCTCGTAAATCTCAAAAGCCATGTACACCTTATCCAGTTTCAGAAACAAGTTTGTTTGGTGCAGAGGAATTTTCAGTTTCAGTTGTTAGCCCTAGACTAGTGTTCCTCAAAATTTAATGTACAAGTCAATTACCGAGGGATCTTATTAAAATGAAGAATGCTTCCGAATACCCACAATGGGGCTCAATATTGTGGATCTCTGACTAGTTCCCAGTTAATGCTAATGTTGCTGGTCTCTGTTACTACACTTTGAGTTACAAGGTCCCAGGAGATTTCTTACCTGAGGTTTAAATGTCATCAGTATTATTTTATAGTCATCTCTAACATAGATTGTTCCCTAGTGCTACTTCTACAAGTCAGTTTATCTACAATAAAGATGATTTGAGTTTCAAGTATTCCTCCAAAAAAATGTGCATCAACTCTGCTGCCTATGGCTATGTTCTACCTTGATAGTGAGAGAAACTGATGATTAAGGATGAAGATTGGGCAGTATCAGATGAGGACTATAAATTCTTTAGAAATAATTGTGACATTAGCAAATAGAAATACTGTGTACAAATACAGTAGGAACACATGCCAAACTCTCCTTTTTATTTTAAAGACATACTTAGGGTCAAAATATGTGGATCATAAACAATACAACTCTAAATAACACACGGATCAAACAATAAATCTCAAGAAATAATTAGAAAATATTTTAATGTAAGTGAAAATAATATTTATTAAATTTTCTGGGATGTGACCTGACTGGTGGTGCGGCTCAGTTGGTTGGGTGACTTCTGCAAAGCAAAGGCTGGCCAGGGCA
>PVJI01025825.1:0-19740 GCA_004026765.1 Micronycteris hirsuta
TCTACGCAGCAGAGAGGAAGAAGGAGCTTATACCCTTTGCAACAGCATGGATGGAACTGGAGAGCATTATGCTAAGTGAAGTAAGCCAGGCAGTGAGGGACAAATACCATATGATCTCACCTTTAACCGGATCATAACCAACAAAAGCAGAAAGCAAGCAAAACATAACCAGAGACACTGAAATTAAGAACAGTCTAACCATAGACAGGGGAGAGGGGGAAGGGGACAATGGGGAGAAGAGTTTTCAGGAATCACTGTAGAGGACACATGGACAGAACTAAGAGGGAGGAGGGAGGCTGGGGGGGAGGTGGGACGGAAGGGGAAGGGAGGAGGGGAGGGGAGAGGATGCAAATAACTGTAATTAAACAAAAAAAATGTAAAAAAATAATAAATAAATAAACCATTCAACAGACTAGGAATAGAGAAATGAAGATCTTCAGTCCAATAAAGGACATCTACTAAAACCTCATGCCTAACATAATACATAAGAGAAGAAAAGACTGAATGTGTGGCCAATATTATGATGGGTAACAAGATAACAATGTTTGCTCTCACTATTTCTATTCAACATTGAACTGGATGTTCTAGCCAGGGTGATTAAGCAAGTAAAAGAAATAAAAGCATCCAGGTTGGAAGAAGTAACACTCATTGTGCAGATGACATAATTAAAATCCTAAGGAAATCACTATAAATGGGGCAGTAGAGTAGAATACAAGATTAAGTTACAAAAACCAATAGCCTTTCTATATACCAGCAATGAACTATCTGAAACATGACATTAAGAAAACTATCTCATTTATAATAGCAGCAAAAAGAATAAAGAAACTAGTATTAAATTTAACAAAAGAAGTTCAAGATTTTATACTGAGAACTATAACCATTGCTGAAATAAATTAAAGAAGTGGAGAAACATGGCCCATTTATGGTTCAGAAGACTTATTGTTAAAGTTACAGTATTCTCCAAATTGATCTGCAGTCCATGTAATTTCTATCAAAATCAGTTTTGTTTTTTTTTCAGGAGCTAGAAAATTGACTTTAGAGTTCATGTGAAAATACAAGTGATCCAGAACAGTTAATATAAGCTTAAAAATAAGGAACAAAGTTGAAGGACTTACACATCCCATAAATTTATAGTAATTATGAGAACGTGGCACTGGCACTGGTAAGGATAGACATATAGATCAATGGATCACACTGAGAGCCCAGAAATAAACCCTCATATCTATGGGCAATTGATGTAGGCAGTGAGTCAAAGGAAATTGCATGAAAAACAGTAGTCTTTTTCAACAAATGTTTCTGAGAGAAATGGATATCCACATGGAAAATAATGAATTTGGGCCACTACATCACAACACATGAAAAAAATTTAACTGAAATGGATTATAGACTTAAGTGTAAGAAAACTATGAAAAACCTAGAAGAAAATGAAGAAAATAAAGAAATAAATCTTCCTAGTTGATGTAGCTCAGTGGATTGAGCGCAGGCTGCGAACCAAAGGATCTCTGGTTCAATTCCCAGTCAGGGCACATGCCTGGGTTGCAGGCCAGGTTCCCAGTGGGGGCCGCGGGAGAGGCAACCACACATTGATGTTTCTCTCCTTCTCTTTCTCCCGATCCCTTCCCTTCTGTGTAAAATAAATAAATAAATAAAATTCTTAAAAAAAAGAAAGAAATCTTTATAAACTTGGCTTATGTGACAGTTTTTAGAAATGATGCCAAAAGTACAAGCAACAAAAGAAAAAGTACATAAATTTGTCTTCACTAAAACTAAAAACTTGTACATCAAAGGACATCACCAAGAAAGTGAAAAAACAGCCCTGGCTTGTTGGCTCAGTTGGTTGGAGTGTCATCTTGTACACCAAAATGTTGCAGGTTCGATTCTTGGTGAGGGCGCATACCTTGGTTGCAGGTTCAATCCCAAATGGGGTACGCTCGGGAGGCAAATGACTGATGTTTCTCTCTCACATCAATGCTTCTCTCTCTCTCTACTTTTTTCTCTCTCTAAAATCCATAAATGTATCCTCAGATAAGGATTAAAAAAAGGAAAGTGAAAAGACAGCAAACACAAAAGAAGAAAATATTTGAAAATCTTTTATCTGCCAAAGGACCTATATACGGCATGTGTAAAGAACTCGTTAAATTCAACAATTAAAAAAAAAAACTCAATTGGTAAAGAGGCAAAGGTTTTAAATAGGCATATTTAAAGATGATATATGAGTGGCCGATAAACAAATGAAAAAATGCTCAACAACATTAATCATTAGCAAAACACAAATAAAAACCAAAATGAGATACTAGTTCACCTCTACAAGATTGGCTAACATGAAAAGAAAGACAATAACAATTGTCGATGAAGAGGTATAAAAATTAAAATCCTTATACGTTGCCAGTGATAATATAAAATAGAACGGCCACTTTGGAAGACATTGGCTGTTCCTCAGAAAGTGAAAAGTAGAGTTACCATCTAACCCAGTAATTCTATCCCTTGGTATATAACTATGAGAAGGGAAAACACATGACTACACAAAAATCTGTATATAAGCACAAATTTTCATAGAAACATTATTCATAATAGAGAAATCTAGAAGTACATTTCTATCAACTGATAAATAGATAAAAATGCATAAAGCACCGCTACATGCTACACAATGTGGATGAACCTTGAAAATGTAATAAGTGAAAGAAGACAGTCAGAAAGATCTCTCATTATAGGTTTCATTCCCATGTAATGTTACATCACATGGGAAATGTTCACAATGGGAAAATCCAGACACAGGAAATAGATTGGTAGTTGCCAGGGACTAGGGGTGTTGAAGGATAGGGAATGACTGCCAATATGCAGAGGGTTTGTTTGGGGTGATAAAGATGTTCTAAAATTAGATAATGCTGATGGTTCCACAACACTAAGCATATTAAAACCACTGAGCTGTACATGTTAAATGGGTGAATTTTATATTCTATGAAATATATCTCATAAAGCTGTAATGAAGAATCCAGTTGTGGAAAAAGTACTATAAAGATTTAGAAAATCAAAGAAACCAGGAACAAAGAGAAGTATAATACATGGGAGGTCTTGGACCGTGTGCGTGGTGTGTGCATCATGCATCCAGGTGTTTGTGACGTACATCCATCTATCTATTTCCTTTCTATGCCTGAGCCTGGGTCAGACCCAGCCGAACTGTTTGTTCTGTAGTATTTTGCAGATAAGCCGTCATTGTGGAAAGCGTGTCAGAATGGAGAGTAGTCCATTGAACAGACTGGATTCTTAATAAGACAAATACTTAGCTGAGGAATCACAAGTATAAACTCAATTAGCTGGAGTAGAAATTGAGAGCTCTGATTTTCCTGGTGTGTGCAAGTGAAAGAATTAAAGGTAGGAGTTGGAGGAGCATTCATTCACTAATTCATTTTCTTCTTTTCCGTGCCATCTATATCAAAGTCTGGATGTGAGAAGATTAGGTAGGTTATGCTTCAATCTTTAGCTTAAGATGCTCATAAATCTGTAGAAATTTATTAACCACGACTCTTGATAAATCTAGAAATATTCAATTCAAAGGGTCTTAAGGAAAAAGTAAAAAAGGAAATGTTTGAAGACGGTGCAGGGAACTGGGAAGCACAAGGTAACTGCCTTCCAGACAAGATTCATTCCAGGAGCTCAAAGAGTGTCATTGGGACCCAGTCTCCCTTTTCTCTTGGTTTTGGCTTCTCTTTGTTGCCATTCTTAGATTGTCCTTGCTCAATGGCTGGCAAAATGGCTGCCAACAGCTCCATGATCACATATTTTCTGGTATGTCCTCTCCCTTGAAAAGTTCATGAATTGATCCAGAGGAGGTTCCAGGCAGCCTGAGCCATTGTCTTATCCTCCTTTTGAAGTTGGTGATGGCCCGCATGTGGGGAGGGAGAAGACACCGTGATTGCAGTCCCAACACACTGGGAAAGCAAAAACCATAACCACAGTGGCGCAACTGTACAAATGAGTGTAAATGGCAACATTTCTTAAGTGATGCACAAATTCTGTAAATAAATATTAGTGGGGTTCAGAGCAGTACAAAATCTCTTCTGACTGAAGATGACCACCAAATGCTCATGAAAAGGTGGGGTTTGAATTTAGAACTAGAATGAATTCCATATTACCTTTTAGTGAGTGGGAAAGGGGTGAAGGTGAAGGAGATTCCACACAGAGAGAATAACCAGGCAAAGTCTTATTGGTAAGAGGATAATTCCCAGGGTGTGTGAAAGGACAGGACAGATTGTGCGTGGTCAGAATATCTGGTGTGATCAAAATGGAGATGGGGGCTGCTGGGGAGGCAGAGAGGAGAGAGGGGAGAACAATTCCCACTGTTCCTTCCTGGGACCATCCTTCTTTTTCTCTAATAAGAAATCTGTGTGAACTTTAGGGTTTTACTCTATTCTTTTCTCCCAACCTGGCCCTCTCTGCTCTTTCCAACCTGCTAAACACAAACAAAAGAATAAGGAATACCTGAGTGAGCAAACCAATATAATTTTCTGCGGGAAGCTAGTTATGCATGACTGCCTTTAGGAGCAGGTGAACTTTCTGTCTGTGAAGGAGGCGAATGCCTGACCCAAGCAGGCAATCACCGTTCCACAGCAAGTAGTGAAAACTGTCCAGGGCTGTCAGACACCAGGAGATTGTCACAGGGAATTCATTTAAAGTTATTAAACACTCATTCTAACTTTATTGACTTTTTTACAGAGAGAAATGAACATTACTGGGACTCTGAATCTCACCTCTACCTAAGAATTATATTACTTGTTTTGTTCATTTTAAGGACACCATCAAGTCTGAGGTTCTTGCTCCAGAAGATTCTCTCCTCCCTATGTCATTCTCGTTCTCTTACGAATGCATTTCTTTATTGAAAATGATTTTCTCTTTAATCATCACACGCTAGTTTACATGTCCTCATTTTTTCTCATTTTAATAAGGAAAGGGAGACTTTCTGGATTTAAATCTCAGCTCAGCCATTTAACAGTTTTGGCCTTGAGCAGATTACTTAAGATTTTCATTTCTGTTTCCTTTTATTAAAATGAGGCTAATAATAGTGTCTGTCCATAGGGTTGTTATGAATACTGAATGAGTTGATATGTGTAAGATCTTTAAAACAGGGCTGATAAGAAGCACAAAAACTTAATCAAATCTATTATTTAGCATGAACATATTTTCATTCCTTCTGAGTGTCTCACTCAAGCCTTTGTAGCTCGCAGGAACCCACACTGAAGCAGCATGAGATGAGCCCTCAATGAGAGGCCTGCACCAATGGCTCTGTTGCCCTCTCCCCACCCTTTCGCATGGTGATGTACATGTAAGAGCTGCCAAGAGCAATTGGAGGACAGTCACAGAACCATGAGGATTAGAGCCATAAAAATGATCGGGCTGCAAATTTTAGAGAGGCTTTCTACACTGCTTTTACATGTCCTTTCCCATGACTTTTCCATTCTTGGATACAGCTGCTCTAGCCCTCGTGGATTTTTTAAACTTTTTACTGTTGGGTGATTTGATAGCAAGGCTGCGCACATGCGTAGCACACCAGCAGAATTGCAGCTCCAATGACGAGAAGAGAAAATCAAAAATTTGCGGAAATTTTAGCCTATCTTCTAATTTATTATGCTTTGTATTATTTTAAAACAAATTATATTTTACAAAATCAGGGTTTCTTCCATGATTAAACACGATGTGGGGTAAGAGAGGTGCATGATATTTTCAGCACTTACTGCCTTAAAGACTTTTCTTTCTCTCTCAGTAGGTGACTCTGTCCATTTTACTGCAGAGAAACAATAGAGAATGAACATCAGTCCTGAACTTACACTACTTCCCAGAACACTAATCTTCAAGTGAATCAGTGCTCATATCCCTGCTTCATTTCTTCATGCTAGTTTCAGAATGAAAGAGGTCCTGCCCTGCCCTGGGTATAGCTAACACCACTTCCATGCTATTCTCTTTCTCTCCTATTCCTCCTGACCAGATGCTTCTCAGCTTATAAAGTAGGCTCAGCTTTCTCCTATACTTTAAAATATGCCACATCCCTCCAGAAGTTTCACCATTTCCTAACTCTGTTTTGCAGCAATTTGAAACAATTGTTTTTTCATACGTGCTGCCTTCGCTTGTTTATGTTCCTTCTTGCACACATCAACTATGAGAACCTGGTGGTTGCTCTGAGCATTCCATTGACACTGCTCTCTCTGAAAATCAGCGGCAGCTACCTGATCAGTATCCTGGACCTCCGTAGGCTCTCACTTACCTCTCCAAGCCACCTTATGACCTCCACCATTGCTTTACCTCTTGACGCGGCATCGCTCCCTTGGCTTTCATACCAACTCTCATTCTTTTCACATTTTTTCATGCATTAACTAGCTTTACTTCTCCTCTTCTTTGTATGCAGTTCTCTTCTTCCTGCCTCTGATGGTTCCCAAAATTTTTCCTGAGTCCTCTATTTGTCTCACTCTATTCCTTTTCCTGGGTATTGTTGTCCACTCTCCTGGCTTCAATTAGCACCAATAATAAGACACTGGTGCCTGAGTTTTATTGTCTGAGTCCCAGATCTTGGTCCCTTGCACTTACTGAAGACTTCCTGGATGACTTGGAAGAACTTCACAGTTTAGACTCACTACAACTGGAAGGTAACGTGTTTCTGCAAATCTTTTTTTTTTTACTTTAACATTCTCTTTTTCTGGTAACAACAGCACTCATTTCTTCTCTGTATTCTATCTTACTTTTTTCTTTCAACAATACCTCTGGTAGCTAATCTGTGCTGTTGGCTGTAGCAGTGTTTTCCACACGTGTGTTAACATGTAGTCATGAGAATTTACGCGTTTTGAGCGCAGCTCCATGTAATTCCCATGTAGGCAAGTGTGGATCATATCTGTGGAATGGGAATTCTCTAATAGGAATTTGGCAAAGATGTATCTTAAAAAATTCTGGCTTGCTGAGCCCTGCATATTATATTACCCTGGTCCTGTCTGCCACCGGACCTGAATTTACATCCTAATGCCCTGCTAATGAGTGAAACTATCCCTGTTCTGCTTAATCCCATGAATAATCAATCTAATGTAAATATGTCCTAAAG
The DNA here is from genome assembly GCA_004026765.1 of Micronycteris hirsuta. Classification (NCBI taxonomy): domain Eukaryota; kingdom Metazoa; phylum Chordata; class Mammalia; order Chiroptera; family Phyllostomidae; genus Micronycteris; species Micronycteris hirsuta. Next base: position 7,082 of record PVJI01025825.1, read on the forward strand.
CCTCTAATAAAAACCCCGGCTAAGCGACCCACGGGGTCTTTTTCCTGAGATGGAGGTGGTGGGAAAGACCCATGGCTGCCGGATTCTCATCTCCAAGCGTGTCTCTGGGTAAGATTGATTCACGCGATTGGGGTGGTCCCCCACCCATGGATTTTGCAGGTCGAAATCCGCGACAGTTGGCATTTCATCTTTGGACTTAAACAAAAATTAAAACTGAGGATGTATTATTAAAAATTCCCCAAACTAGTCCAGAAGATATATAAATAACTAACCTGTTAAAGGATATTGTTTGTAAGTGTGTAGCACTTATTAAAGCATTAATAGGCACTAAAACTCTTGTGATATATATGTGTGTGTAAAATTATATATGTATATATAATTTCTGCTCTCCCTTTATGCCATCTCTGCCATACAGAAGCTTCAACACCTTTTACCTGGACAATTACATCAGCCTTCTGTTTCAGTGTGTGACTGACAACCATTAGCAGTAAAATTCCCTGAAAGTGCTTATTCAAGGCCCTACCCTAGCCCTGCTAAATCAGAAATCTTTGAGGATAGAACCTAACAATTTGTATTTTTAAACAAGGCCCCTAGATAATTTCTATAGACTGCAAAATTTGACAACTACTCTTTCTACTGGTCACAATGGCAATCTTTCCTCCTCCCATCCATTCTCCATATTGTTGCCAGGATGATCTCTGATAAACATAAACTAGATCCTAACCCTCTGCTAGTTAAAATCCTTGTGAAAAAAGGTCAAAACTATGAACAGTAAAATGACAACAAACTCACAACTATCAACAACTAAATCTAAAAAAAAACCCACACAAACAAAAACAAACTAAGCAAACAACTAGAACAGGAACAGAATCACAGAAATGAAGATCGCATGGAGGGTTATCGGGGGGAGGGAAGAGAATGTGGGAAAAGGTACAGGGAATAAGAAGCATAAATTAACCATATCATTAAAGACCCTTCAAAATCTAGCACTTGTCTACTCTTTTAGCACTCCTGTAACTACCTCATTGGCTTCTTAAATTAAAGTCATACCTAGACCTTGTGATTTACTGAAATGTTATAATACTTATGCAGTTTTTAATATATTATTTGCTCCATCTGAAATGCCAGTAACATTTTATTTTCCTGTCAGTTCCCTCTATGATAACTGTCATTACTACCATATTTATCTGGCTTCTTTTTTAGGATTTGATATTATCTATGCCGCCCATATTTGTAGCCTAAGTATCAAACACTGTATCTGGCCTTTTTAGTTACTCAGTGTTGTTTTGATATATTTGATGAATGTATGAATAAAAGAAGAGTAACAATAGATAATACCAAGCACTTATTATGTTCTAGGTTTTTACATATTGACAAATTTGTTCCTCACAACAAACTTATGAGGTAGGTAATATACATATCAAGAAAATGAGGCTTAAAGACTAAAATAAGTTTTTCAAGGTCACATGACAGTGTTTCAAATTGGAATTTTAATCTAAGCCAAATCTATTACCAGATTGCATGCTCTTAACCTGCATGATTTATTGAGTTAATAAAGAAAATGTTGCAGCTCATCATTGAAAAATCAGGAAAGTAAATGGAAGTTTGAAGCAGAATCATTTCCATTTAAGAAATAGCACAGCCCTTCTTGTCAAGATGGTCATGTTAGCAGACATGGCTCAACTCTTCATACAACCACATCAAAATTACAACTAAAATACAGAGCAACCATCACTCAGAACCATCAGAAATTGAGTTGAATGGAAGTCTAATGACTACAGAGTTAAAGAAATCATATGCAGACTGAGCTATCAAGCTATGCCATATCTGAGACTCCATCAACCCGGATAGCACTGTTTGATCCACCTTGGAGATCCTCAGAGAATCCACCCTACCCAACTCATGGGCCCACCCAAGCTGCTTTTCCATATGGATGGCTGCTCTTGGTTCATGCTTCAGAACTTTCTAAATACTCTCAAACAAGCTACAGCTGGCCTCAGTGAGCCCCAGGCCTGGCTCTAGCAGTGGCCAGCCTAGATTCACAGCTTAGCTTCACCTGGGAATTTCCAAACCCAGTACAAGTAGCAGCCATTTCAGATTGCTTTACAGCTCAGGCAGGGGGCCCCAGGTAAAACACAGGTGGGGACTGACCTTGGCCTGCACTACTCAGGAAATATCAGAACCAGTGCACCCAGTAGACAGCTACAGGCCACACTGGAAAACTATCACCTTACCCTTGCACAGCTGATCCTCCACAGAGGGTGGAGGTTTGTAGTCAGTGGTCACAGCCAATCCTTGCAGCTGACTGGCCTCGGTAAATCCCTCCCATTGATCTGCCAACAACAAACAAGGCTCAACCACAGGAGGATGTACTCAGCTCACACGAAGGATGCACCTCAAGTACTCAACTTTGGTGATTGGGGAGGCTGTGCATGGGATCCTACAGGACACCTTCTACATTAGGCCACACTACCAAGACAAGGAGTCAAAGCAGTTCTACCTAATACATAGAAACAAACACAGGGAGGCTGCCAAAATGAGGAGACAAAGAAACGTGGTCCAAATAAAGGAACAGATCAAAACTCCAGAAAAAGATCTACATGAAATGGAAATAATCAATCTATCAGATGCATAATTCAAAACGCTGGCTATAAGGATGCTCAAGAAACTTAGCGAGGACCTCAACAGCATAAAAAATATCCAGTCAGAAATGAAGGCTACACTAATTGAAATAAAGAATAATTTGCAGGGAAACAACAGTAGAGTGAATGAAGCCAAGAATCAAATCAATGATTTGTTACATAAGGAAGCAATAAAAAAAACCAATCAAAACAACAAGAAGAAAAAAGAATAAAAAAAATGAGGATAGTATAAGCAGCCTCTGAGACAACTTCAAGAGGTTCAACATTTGCATCATAGGTGTGCCAGAAGGAGAAGAGAAAGAGCAAGAAATTGGAAATCTATTTGAAAAACTAATGAACTAAAACTTCCCTAATTTGGTGAAGGAAACAGACATCCAAGTCCAGGAAGCACAGAGAGTCCCAAACAAGATGGATGCAAAGAGGCCCACTCCAGGACACATTATAATCCAAATGGCAAAGGTTAAAGATAAAAAGAGAATCTTAAAAGCACCAAGAGAAAAGCTTTTAGTTACCTGTGGGAGAGTTCCCATAAGACTGTCAGCTGATTTCATTTTTTTTTTAAGATTTTTTTTTATTTTTTATTTTTTTTTTATTTTTAGAGAGAGGGGAAGGGAGGGAGACAGAGAGGGAGAGAAACAGCAATGTATGGTTGCCTCTCGCATGGCCCTCACTGGGGACCTGGCCTGCAACCCAGGCATGTGCCCTGACTGGGAATTGAACCGGGACCCTTTGGTTCCCAGCCTGCGCTCAATCCACTGAGCTATGCCAGCCAGGACTGTCAGCTGATTTCTTGAAAGAAACTTTGCAGGCTAGAAGGAATTGGCAAGAAATATTCAAGGTCATGAAAAGCAGGGATCTACAGCCAAGATTTCTCTACTCAGCAAAACTATCATTTAAAATCAAAGGGCAGCTAAAGAGCTTCCCAGACAAGAAAAACCAGAGGAGTTCATCATCACCAAACCATTATTATATGATATATAAAGGAATTTATTTAATAAGAAAAAAAAGAAGATCAAAACTATGAATAATAAAATGGCAGAAAATACATTATCTATCAACAATTGAATCTAAAAAATAGACTAAGAAAACAAGAAGAATAGAGACAGAATCATGGCTATAGAGAGCATTTTGATGGTTGCCAGATGGGAGGGGGCTGTGAAGAGGTGAGGGAATTAAGAAGTACAAATAGGTAGTTACTGAATAGCCATGTGAATGTAAAGTACAGTACAGGAAATGGAGCAGCCAAAGAACTTATACACATGACCCATGGACCTGAGTAATTGTAGAGAATTGCCTGAGGGAGCATGGGGTACTGGATGGAGGGAAGCAAAGGAGGAAAAATCAGCACAACTGTAATAGCATAATCAATTGTTACAGAAAAATGAAATGACCAGACACCAAGAGATGTCGGAGCACGATTCTTTATTTACATGCATGGACCCAGAGGAGATAGTCTCCAAATTCTGGGCACCGAGGTTGGGTTGGGGTCTGCTTTTATAGCCTTGTCTCTTCCTAGTCTAGGTGGCAGAAGCAGGTTACTATAGAAGCAAAAGCGGATGTTAGGTTCTAGCTACCTTATTTGGGAGACAAAGAACAAGGTGCATGGGCTTAACACGGAAGTTAAACCTGGCAACCTTACCTGGTTCTTTATGTGCTGTTAGCATTGTTAGTTGCTAAGCAGGTCATGGGTGGCTGAGCCTGCAGCTTGGCAGAAAAGTTTGTAACTGACATTCTGTAACTGGGCTGGTAACTGACATTTTAGACAAAGAACAAAGTACAGGGGGCTTGGGTTCACCCCCCCCCCCCCCGCTTTTGCAGGAGGGAGGTGTTTCTGCAGTTCAGTAGTACGGAAGTTGCCTGTAACACAATAAAATATAATTTTAAAAAAGAAATAGCACAAATTATCAGAAGGAATCCCTGATCAAAAACAAGGACTTAAGGTTTATAGGGGACTTCTATCAAACTTTCAAAGAATAAGTAATCCTAACACTGATTAAATTTCCAAAAGCAAAGAAAAATGTAACTTCTATAAAGTGTCAACTTTATATTTCACTTAGGATTTTCATGCAAAATCCCTAAATATTCACAAATATAATCCAACACCACATGAAAAATAATTCACCATGAACAACTAGAAGTTACTGCAGAAAGTTAGAATGGTTTAATATTAAAAACTCAATAGTTACAATTTAACACCTTAATATAACAAAGGAGAAAAATCATATGATGGATACTAAAATTTATCTTTGATGAAATTAGATGATTCTTGACTGAGAGAATCTATAATCTATATTATCACATGTTAACAATAGAAACATTTTCTTTCATACAATGTTCCAGAAAACAAGACCAAAATGAACACTATCTTGACTCTTTTCACCAGGTTTAAATATGCATTGCAGGTGTAGTCAATGAAAAGAGACAAGAAAAAAAACAATTAGAGAGAAAAAGATAAGTAAAGAAGTACAACCATATCCATTTGCTGATGATATGATAGTATACCTCGAAACACCCAAGGTAAACAATATAATGGTAATAAATATAAGGGATTCAACAAAGAAGCAAGATATAGAATAAACTAAAAAAATTAATAGCCTTCATCTATATAAATAATAACTAGTTAGAAAATTCAGTGAAAGAGGAAAACCCCATATAAAGAAATAATAAAAAATAACATAGTAAGAAATGAACTTAAAAATGTGGAAACACAGGAGGAAAACTTTAAAACATTTCCGAAAGATATAAAATGAGAGATGAGACTAGAAGAAAAAAGAACGACACCCTTTGTTCTTATAGAGAATCACTCAACATTGTGAAGTTTTCAATTCTCCCCAAGTTGATATGCACATTTAATGCAGAGTCTCTGAAAAATTAACAAGTCAGTTCTGGGGTTAGACAAGTTTCTTGTGATGTGTTGGTGTCAGGGTATGCAAGAATAGCAAGAAAAATAGTTGAAACTTTAAAAAAAGCAAGGAGTCCCTGACCGGTGTGGCTCAGTTGACTGGACATCATCTGGCAAAGAAAAAGATTGCCAGTTCAATTCCTGTTCAGGGCACATGTCTGGGTTGCAGGTTTGCCCCTGGTTAGGGGTGCATATGAAAAGCAACCAATCGATGTTTCTCTCTCACATCAATATTTCTCTCCCTCTCTTTCTCCCTCCCTCCCACACTCTCTAAAAATGAATAAATAAAGTCTTTTTTTAAAAATAAAGTGAGGGGGATTGGCTAGCCCTACTAAATAATAAAACATATTGTAAAGCCTGTTTAGTTAAAATAGTATTGAACTAGTACATGAACAGGCAGACAACCCAAAATTGAAAATTTACTATATGATGAAGGTGATGTCTCAAATTATTTTTCAATAAGTAAATTGGAACAATTGAAAAGTCATTTAAAAATGTGATACAACAATTGCAATAACTCAGATCACACACAGAGATAAACTCCAAATAAATGAGAGATCTAAATGCAACAAAAAAAAAAACCATACAAATATACTCGGAAAAAAATCCCTTCAAAAGTGGGTGTGAGTATGTGTATGGTGACAGCATTTACAACTTGATTCAAAATCTAGAAAACAAATTAAAAATATTGGTAAGTTTACTACATAGAAATGAAATATTACTGCATATAACAAAATGTAAGTGGGAGAATATTTTCAATTTATATTAACAGTTAGACTAATTTGTTTAATACTTAAAAACATCTTAAAATCAAGGTAAAAAGACCACAATCTTCATTAAAATAGGCAAAGAGAAATCTATTTAAATAGGTATTAAATATACTGAATGTCATTCAAAAGAAATGTGAATGAAGTGTGCATGGGGATATGATGTCTCACATGTGATTGGCTGAGACTGATAGTGGACTGTTGGTGAGGTTGCGGGCTTGTGGCAAAACAGCACTCTGATCCCTCCCATGGCTGCAAGAGCACAAAATGCTACAAATATCTGACTCAATAAGATATGCATTTGACACTTAACTCAGCATTCTTACTTCTAGGTAAACCTGCACACACACAGTGCTTGTCACAAGATTATTCATTGTGACACTATACATCAGAGTAAAATATGTGAGAAAAGGTGATGGGCATTTAGAGGAGACTGGGTATGTGCCTGTGGCACAGTCACTCAGTTGGTGGCTCTGTGGTGGTAAAGAAGTATGAGGAATATCTCCAATTATTATGGAGTGATTTCCAAGGTAGTTTGTTAATGAATAAAGATGGATCGAAAGAGTTTTTATAGAATGTAAATTTTGCATAAGACAGAAGAAATAAAAATATAAGCTTATTTTTGCAAATGAAATGGAAATAGAATATATGGGATAGGAGTAGAAGTAAGATTTCTCTTTTATTTAGTTTATACTTTTGAACAAGGACAATGAGTTGTATGTTCACAAAACCAATCATGATGAGAAAAGCAAACCCTAAAACAACACAAATGAACCTAATTGTATATTTGTTAACAGATATATTTTGTTGTGTGGTTTTGTTATCTACATGGAGAAAACAATCCAAGTAACTTGAACATAGTACCCAAACTTTACTCCTTAATTGGGTTTACTCTGAGATAAAAAAAAGTAATGCAAAAATATTGTAAATTGTACTGACTAAATGTGTTGTGGTTGGTGGTGATATAGACATTGAAATTTGAAACTCGTATTTGAGTCTATTTTATATTTCTTGTAAGGTAGAGCATATGAGTAAATACATGGGTATTGCTGGGAACCAGGGTTTTCACTGTAGGAGACACAAATATAGAATTAGAGGAAGTTAAGAAGGAATCTTGTGACTGGGTTTGAATTCAATGTATGTGTATGAACTCTTCCATTTCTTTATTTTAAAGTTTACGTACATTGAAATGTACTCTTCACAGAGGATTTTTAGGGCAATGACACTACTCTGTATGATCCTATAATGGTATACGAAGCTCATTATACATTTTCTAAGGCCATAGGATGTGCAACACCAAGAGTGAATCCTAACGGAAACTATGGCCTTTGGGTAATTATGATGTGTGAGTGTAGGTTCATTGATCATAACAAATACACCATTCTGGAGGGAGAGGTTGACAATTAGGGAGACTCTATGTGTGTGGGGACATGGAGACATGGGTACCGTTTGTTCTTTTGGTCCACTTTTATAGTGAACGTAAAACTGCTCTAAAAAATTAGAACCTATTTAAAAATACACACTTTTTAGTATATAGAGCTATGAGTTTTGACAAATTCATAGTTATGTAACCACACCACAATCAAGATACAAGTGCTTTACACCCTCAAAATTCCCTCATATTTCTCCTTTTTAGTCCATCCTTTTCTTGCCCTTAAACTCTGGTAACCAAAATAAATCCATATTTTTACACTATATTATATTTTCACTGAAGTGGCCTAGTAATAATTTGCATACCTAGAACCCAGAGCTTGGTTTCTATTTATCACCTTCTACTAAAAGAAATCAAGGCCTCTTGGAAAAAATGATTGCTCTGGGTCAAAGAAAGTAAAATGAGCCTATGATATATTGCTATGCCGAAAAGTAAGGAAGTGCTCAAAAATTAACAAAATCATGTCAAAACAACATGGGAGCTTGTCTGAATGGACTTCCACTGACAACATATGGGACAATTTAAGAATTAAAAGAATAATAAAAATAATTCTCAAAAAATAATTCATGAATCCAAATTAGTACATACATGTACGCACAACATTGGTTGAAAAGCAGTTGGGGAGTAGGTTATTAACACAGTCTCAAAATATCTCCAAGGAGATGGCTTGTTACTTACAAAACATATCTTTAAAATGAAGGCATCTAGTGCTCACCACCCCCACCAAATGATAAAGCTGACCATCATCCATAGTGAAACAACCTGTTTTCTGTCTCTTTAGGCACTTACTGCACCAGCAGAAAGAGGACATAAGATTATATAAGTATTTTTTTTCCCAACAACTTTTAATCTAGAGCTAATCAAGATAGGGAAACAATCAAATAAATAAATGTGGAACATTCTGCAAGACAATTGGCCTGGACATAAAAAAAAATAACTATCATTAAAATTAAACAAACAAAAATCAAAAAAATTTGTGGACCAGCAAAATTTAAATATAGATTGTATATTAGTAATATTGATTTGTTTGCTGTGGTGTAATATGGTAATAATGATATTCCTGTTCTGTCAAAGAATATGTTAGTCTTAGAATATGTTTGTTGACCTAGTTAGGGATAAAAGGCCATGTCAGATTCTTACATTCAAATAGTATTTTTAAAAAGCGGGTGTGTGCGTACTTAGATCCTAATGTGAAAATGTTCCCACTGTCCAAGTTTTATTTTCAGCATTAAAAAGTAAAATAATTCGGAAAGAAAACACATGAAAACGTGGGAGCAAATGGGAAAATGTTAATGGTGAATCTAGGTGAGGAGTATATGAGTATTATTTTTGTAGTTTTTTTAGATTTAAAACTTTTTTAAATAAAAAAATAAATACAAAGATAGTGGAATAAAATATAAGTGTAAATGAAATATAAGTAGTGACTGCCACAGGAGACAATAGTGAATTCTATGGTACTAATATTTTAGTTACAAATTGTGGGGGGGGGGGCTCAACCCACAGAGCCCCCACATCTGCCACAAATTAGAATAAATCTACCAAAATATGATCTGCTTAGGAAGGAAAGGTGGTCAATCTCTCAGAGAAGGGCCAGGAGCAGTTCCTCAATGGGCTTTTATTGGGTTTAATTTGCATAGGAATACAGGTAAAGCTCATCAATCATTGTCAGGCAGTAAGGATTAAACAATAGGTAACATTCAAAGAACTCTGAGGGCTTATTCTGAGTCAGGGTCAGATAGCTTAAGGGGCATAAAACTTTGGGAAACAAACTCATTCTATGCTTGGACCCTTATCATTTAAATTGAGGGTATCAGAAAAGCAGGTTTCACAGGATTTTATGCATTCTTTCTTAGGCCTGATCACCCTGGGGAACCACCTGCTCCTGCCCAGGGTTGCACTGCTATCTGGCATTGTTTCATGCATAAATCAGGCAGGGGAAGTAAGGCAGTCAAGAGATTAGGAGACTTCTTGCAGACAGAATGAGGACTCAGTCTATGTCAAAGCCGAGGGGTGATGGTCCATCACCCCCTTTTTCTATAGCCCCCCAAGTCCTTCCTGAGAGCCCCTTTGTGACCATGCCTGTCTTAGGTTATCCCTCCTTTGAGGAATCTTACCTGACATTAACTAACCAATCATCTGCCTGGGGTCAAGCAGGGTGAAGTAAAACGGAACAGAGGCAGAGCCCCAGTCAGGAAGATAAGCTTTGTCTCCTTAGTGATTTATGGCCCGAAGGTCTTTTATTCAGCCTTAGCCGTGGGGGGGTTAAAGCTTCTGAAAGCAGGCAGGGTGGTTCCCAACAACAAATTGATATTTTCTGGCCCTTTTTACTTCTTAAATTTGGCTTTGTGGTGGCCTAATGGAACAGACATCTTATGACTAAAATTCACATCTTTGTTTAATGCATACTGTTAAACATAATTCAACGTATTGTTTTATATTCATGTCTAATCACTTAGAAGTAGACTAGCTGTACTTTCCTATAAGAAAAAATTCTTATAAAATTAAAATTTTATGAAATATAGGAATAGAAAAGTAATTCCTCACTTTAGAAAAACATTTAATGAATTGTTGCTTTAGATAATGATTTCCTTTAGTGCTCTTATGAAAACTAATTTAACATATTAATGGATAAAATGAGGTTAAAACTAATCATTATTAAATCTGCATGTATTCAAAGGATGCTTTTGGGGTGATATTGTCTAATATACTCAGTGAGATTGAGGGTTTTTTTCACTTATAAATTGTTCATTAAATGATTCCTTAATATTTATGTTTTCATCCAAATTTCTTGTGCAAAACTCATCTATTCTTGGCCAATTTAAAAAGCCATACTTTTTAACTGATCCTTACTCTACAACAGAATTGAAAGGTTGGTGGAAATAGGGTTGTGGAAAAGAGGGTTTTTTTTCCCCAATCTTTACAGAAATTCTGAAGGTGGTGTTCCTTAGTCTTGATGTCAGTCAGCAGTATTCATGTTCATTGAATCCATCGTTGATATTTAATGTGATTTTTTTGGATGGATGTCTATGTGGCTAAACTCAGGAAGAAATTTACCTTTCTAATTTTAAAGTTCCATCTTCTGACCTATATGATCTGCCTTCTCCACAGCTTCTCCGACTGATTGCTTTCCTTTCTGGTGCAATCTGTATAAAGCTGCTAACCATCACAGGGTCATTTATTGTTTCAAAATGTGCTCATAGATCAAGTCAACAGCCCATATTTTACATTCGCTCCCTCCAACTTTCCCATTTTCCCTCTGCAGCACTGCTATTTATATACCACCTAATCTTTGAAAAGCTCAAAAACTCTTTATACATTTCAGGTAATGGATATGTCAGTGGGAAGCTAGTTCATAGGGTATACCTGACTAGGCTGTTTAATATATGTTTTATTTCTTGGTTTATTTAGTTGTCTCTAACCTCACATAGCAAAGTCCTAAGGAAAAAGTGAGCAATTAATAAAATGACAAATATATCTGGCTTATTAGAAAAGTCATCTTAAATCTTAAATAAATTCTAGAAATTAAAACCATGTATAAAGTTATTCCATCTTAACATAGCAAACAATATCGCTTCTATATGCCTTGAAGTGAAAGGCTCTAATGTCTTTGTTTTTCTCCATTCATGAAAATGAAATCCATCTGAGTACACTGTGAGGAGGGAACCTTCTATCGACTTCTGTGAATTGAAACCCAGCGAGATTAAAGCTGAAGGATTTTTCTAAAACAGTTATCTTGTCTGCATTCCGCAGCCCCTTCTGCCTGACTTGTATTTTCATCTCATCCTCATTGCTCTCCAACTGATCCTCAGAAGTGACCCACGAAACCACTTTTACTAAAACAACTTTCAACTTGCTCAGTTTGGAAGCACTTCAGTCACAATCTCTAAATAAATGATTTTCACAAATAATCATAATTAAGAGTTTAATTCCTGACTTTCACTGCTGATTAACCTTATTGGACTTTTCCAACAAAGTATTCCTTTCTGACATGGAAACTCTTTCTTGATTTTAAGTAAATTGAACCAAGTTTTCCTTAAAATCAAAAACATGTATTTTCTAATCTGACTTGTAAAGAATGTTCCTCCTTCAATAAAATCTTAAAATTAATTCCTTTTTCAATTCACTCTACTTATATCCAAAAAAACTTTCAGCATCCAGGACTATACAGGTTATTTTCAGTTCTTAACTGCTTTTAAATATTTGTCTAATTAAAAATCAATACTCAATAGGCATCCTGTTTATACATTTCATTGAGTTTACTTGACATGCCTCATAATTCTGTAGAGGTAATTGCCATGTGGGGTACAATTATATTCCCTGTTTTCACAGTGATATCAAGTATCATACCCTTGCAATACTACAGAAAATCTGTAGAAAGGACATACTTTTCATTCCACTAGTATATACATATATAAATCATAATATATGTATGCAATATTATTAACAAAATAGTCCAAACTATACTTAATTGGCCCTTAATATGTTAATATTTATTTAAATCATATTGATAAAGACACTTACTAAATGGTGATACCAGTTAATAATTAAAGATCATATTGTATATCAGAGTAAATTCCTTGGCTGAATAGCACACAGAACAGTAAAACTCTTGGAAGTTTTGGAACAGGTTTATGAAGTACTAGTAGAGTAGTCTGAAAAAATTAAAGCAGGTTTATATGAAGATAGATAGCTAGAGCAGTCTCAAATAAGTTTTGACTGAATTTGACAGAATCTATCTGTATTTTAGAGTTTAACGCTTGATATTCTGATGATATGATGTGTGAAACAATAACTAGTTAATTTTATGCTACTTCTTTGTTCTCCAGCACACAGATAGAATAGCATCTATTGCTGAACATATGAATTAACTTGCATTAAAAACACCAAATGGCTTGTCCATGGATACTCTACCTTAT
>PVJI01025826.1:0-19819 GCA_004026765.1 Micronycteris hirsuta
GGCGGGGCCCCCACACCAGCGATGAGACCCAGTCCATCTACTTCAAGGCACTTTGTGGATGAGGAAGGCAACGGTGAGCCTGTCTGGCCAAGTCTACAGGGCTGGGAGGGACACTCGTCCCTGGAAGCCAAGCCCCTCGGCACCGGGCCAGGGCCTGGCATCCGCTTCATTCCTGGCCTCCTGGGCGCCGAGGCCAAACAGAGCGCACCTGGCCCTGCACTTCCTCAGAGGGACGTGGGGACTCGGTCTCCTCGCCCCTCCCAGCCTGGGCATCCCTCTGCGGAGTGTCAATCTGGCCTTCAAGCAAAACACGAACAGATGGTCTCAACTCCCATGCATTCTCCAAACCCCGAACTGTTCTGTAATGTCAGTGAGCAGAGAGATCACTCGCAGAACATCTCAGAGGCACACGTCCCACCCTGGGGGGCTGCGGGGGCTGCTGCAGCACAGCTCCCCCCGCCCCATGGCCTCAACAGGAGATGCAGCGTCCCACAGCCCAAATCCAGAGGTCGGCAGGCCGGCCACTCCCGAGGCCTCTCACCCTGGGCTGCAGTCGGCCACCCTCCCCTGGGCCTTCACGTGGACTTCCATCTGTGTGCGGACTGGTCTCTCTGCGACCCAGCCTGCTCTCCTTCCAGGGACACCAGTCGGTGGGACCAGGGTCACCCAACAGCCCGTTGTAACGTGATGACCTTGTCAAAGGCCGTCTCCAAACAGGTCCCACCCTGAGGTCCTGGGGATCGGGGCTTCCACATACAAATCTGGGGGGACACAGATCAGCCCCTAACACCACCGCCCTTTACCCCCCACATTAAAATGCAGGAAATCTGAGATGGGATTAGAGCCTTTTGTGGGTTTCTCTCTGTTCTGTTGTTTGTTAAACAAGCACCTCTGGGATTCCGATGCCACAAAATAGAGTTTGGAAGGCTCACGACTTCGGGCTTGCCCCCCGAGTCCCTAGGACACCCCTCCCCACCCCCCTCCCTACGTCTCCATGCGTCTCCCCGGCTAAGGTTGCCCGCCCACATGTGAGGTCCCGCTTTCGCCCTCCTCGCTAGACCTTCAACCATCAGCCACCCTTCCACCGCACACAGGAGCTCACGAAGCCCAGCCCTGTCTCTGAGTCTGCGTCCCGGTGGCCGGGAACCAGAACCAGAGCAGGGACAACTCCAAAGAAGGGGGACGTCCCCGGCCTGTCTTCAGGCCTGGCCTCCTCCCTCCCGCTGTGGGAGCTGCTTCGGGTCCCTTAAGATGAGTTGCCAGCAAGCTCCTCAGAGGACGGAAACCTCCGTGGGACTGAGCACAGCCCCTGCCCAGAGGCCCACGGCACCCGTGTCAGCCCTGCAGCGGCCCCGCGTGGACACCGTGCATCGCACCGGGCTCCAGGCTGGCCGGCCCCAGCCTGAGGTGTCCGGCCCTCTCTGAGCTTCCCGGCACCCTGACCCCGGGGACCCCGGAGCACGTTTCCCAAGAGGTTCCGTGGGTCCTGGGCTGGCGCTGTGGCTGCAGGCTGGAGGGCAGCGCTGCCTCCGGCTGACTCTCGCCCGAAGTAGAAGGCAAGCAGCTGCCCAAAGACACGTTCCCCCTGGAAGGAGGGGCTGGAAGGAAGCTTTCCAAGTCCTGAGAGACAAGGACCTGCATCCAAGATGACTCTCTCCAGCAAAGCAATCATGTAGAATGGAAGGCAGATGAAGTGCTTCCCAGATAAGGTCAAGTCAAAGGAGTTCATCATCACCAAGCCCTTATTCTATGAAATGTTAAAGGCACTTATCTAAGAAAAAGAAGATCAAAACCATGAACAGTAAAATGACAACAAACTCACGACTATCAACAACTGAACCTAAAATACAAACTAAGCAAACAACTAGAACAGGAAGAGAGTCACAGAAATGCAGATCACATGGAGGGTTATCAGTGGGGAGGGGAAGGGAGGGGATAGGAGAAAAGGTACAGGGAATAAGAAGCATAATTGGTAGGTACAAAATAGACAGGAGGAGGTTAAAAATAGTATAGGAAATGGAGAAGTCAAAGAGCTTATATGGACGACCCATGGACATGAACTGGGAGGGGGAATGCTGGAGGGGATAAAGGGGAGAAAAAATGGGACAACCGTAATAGCATAATCAATAAAATATACTTTTAAAAAAGAAGTTTTGAGCAGAAGCCCATGAGTTCATCAGAACCTTAAAGGCACAGTTCACACCGTCTCTGATAAAACGACGGGGCCTGGATCTATTCCCTCGCAGCCCCGCCCTCAGCCCGGGGCGCTGGCCGGCAGCTGTCTTCTCACGGGGGAGCGGTTTCTGTGAAGTCCCAAACATAGAAAAACAAGCATCGTTTGTGATTTCGGATCCAGTCAGTATTGATCAGATAGAAGAAGAATGTTTACAGTGTTTTGATAAGGAAAAACCAGAAGCAAATATGCAGGACAAGCCATGAACTATGTCTGATTAAAGAGCATGAGCTGCTAAGATGTGGAATGTGATAAAAGTCAGTGTATGCATGAAGAGGATTTCTCAAAGAGGTGTTATTTTCCAAATTCAATCCGTCTTCGCTCTCGATATGGGCAGAAATGGCATTTCAAGGATGTTCCCAAGGCCACATTAAAAAGATCCAAACACCCCAAACAGGCGGGGAGCCACAGGCAAGGCCAGCAGACGGGGGACGCCCTCTACCTCAAGGGCATCGAGTCTGTGAATCCGAGACGGTAGTGAGCGAGAGGCGCGCGGCAGAAGCGGGGGACGCACATCAACCCAGAGCCACCCCCCACCCGTCCAGGAAAAGCGTGGCCCTGTGTGACCCTTTGCCTGTCCCAAAACGGTCTCTCCCGGCAGCTCCAATGACGCATGAGCCCCGGAAATTCATCTGAAACATATTCCCGGGCTTTCCTCTTTTTTCTTGCCCCTCTTCTTACCTTTGAAGGCAGCGAGGTCGCAGCTGCGTGGCACCCGTCCCCGGACACGAAGAGCCACCAGGTGAGGCCGGTGGGCTCACAGGACAGGAAGGAGCTGGGTCCCCAGGGGCCGCGGAGCAGACAGATGAACTCGGAGAGCCTGTGTTCCCCAGACATCTGGACAAGCAGACAAGGGGTGGCCCGTGACGGAAGCCAGTGGCTCCGAAAGTCAGGCACCTCGACAAGCTGTCAGAAACGCAGAGCCCTGGGCACCCCGGGGCCCCGGGAGTGCAGGAGTCTGAGGAAGGAGTCTGAGGTCCGTGCTGTAATGAGTTCTCCGCGAGGTTCGAACCCGGTGCAAGGCATTGCCAGGTGGTTCCCGTCAAGGTCAGCTGAAACCACTTCTGAGCGACACAGGCAGCGGTGTCCAGCCCCAGGAAAAGTGCAACCTCTCCTTACTTCCCAGAGTTTCCCTTTGGTGGCCCCTCCCACACAGGGACAGCTCGCAGCTCACGCGCCCCACCCACCAGACTGCAGAGGGAACGCAGGGTCTGTGCTTGCCGGCTGGAAGCCCCCCCCCACACCGCCCCCCGCGCTGGCCCCACGGCCATCCCAGCACCCCCTTGATGCTTCGCTGTCGTCTGGCTGAAACGTTCACTTTTTAGCATGGTCCCTGCAGGGTCCAATCCCCATGGAAGCTGGTCCAAGCAGCACCCTGTCGGGGGTCCTGGTCTCTCCACAGCCCCTCCTGGGGGCAATGGCTCGGGGGACTTTGGCGATGGGGTGAGGGAACCTCCTGGCCCCTCCAGTCTCTGCGTGAGTGTCCCTCACCCACCTGCTCACGCTCACCAGGCTGCCATCAGCTGGGGCTGGTGGCTGGCCTCCCCCAGGTCCTGGTGTCCAGGCCTCCAAGTCGCTGGGCGCTGGGGGTCTGGCCTCAGGTGCTGCAACCTCACCCCCTCCCCTGCTGACTGCCGGTGCACCTGCCCTTTGGGGGCCGGGAGAGGTCCTGAGTCCCCGCTGGGCGGCGAGTGGTGGCTCACTTCCGCCACGCCTGGCTCTGAGCCACGGAGGGCACTCTCTGGCCTGCCCTCGGGCTGCTGAAGGGGCACCTCTGACACAATGTCAGCTCAGACTCTTCCAAGTTCTTCGCCTGTCTGACAGGGCAAAGACCCGACAGCAGAGCCCCCGCCGAGCGGGGCTGTGTCCCCAGACGACATTTGGCCAAGTCAGGAAACAGTTTTGGTGGTCGCACGGAGGGGAGGGACAAGGCTCGCCGCGGACATCCAGGCAGCAGCCGCCACGAAACTCCTGGCTTATTGCGGTTGGCAGGTCCCTGAGGCCTCTCGGTCCTGTGTCCCCCACTGCCCCCACCCCCGCCGGCCCTGGTGGGGGGACAGGACCTGTGGCTGCAATGGGACATCACTCCTATGAACTTGTGACTTCATGTGACAACTGGAACTTTGCAGCTGTAATTCAGACCCCTTGTCGACTGACTTTGAAGGAAGCAGAAGAGAGACTATCCCGTGTGCCCGTCACCTGGCAGGTGAGCCAGGTAACCTGCTTCGCTGGACTCACGGGAGCCGACAGCCGTGGAGGGGCCGTACAGCAGGGACCAGGTCGGGGGGTGGGTGGCTCAGGAGCAGGTGGGCTGCCTGGAAACGTGTCTTCTGAACCCCATTTCGTGACATCGCCAACACACCCCTCCCTCCGCTCACGCTGTGTGACTCATTTGTTATTATTAAATTTGTTGGGGTGGCATTTGTCAATAAAACGGTTTGAAGTGCGCAGTTCTAGGCTACGTCCCTCTGGGTGTGTGGCACTGGGGCCCAAAGGCCAGCGTCCTTCCGTCACCGCGCATCGGGCCCCCCACCCCTCCTCCCCCGGTGACCCCGCCCCGTCGTCCATCTCTGTGAGTGTTCGCTTGCTTGCTTGTCCTGCTCGTTCACGTGTCGCTTTCGGTTCTCCGTCCCACAGACGCGGGAGATCACAGGGCTCTTGCTTTACTGCCGTGCGACTTCAGATTTGCCGCAGCTCAGAGATGGTGACGGCCCTGCTTAGTGAGGAGAGGGAGGGCAGGACAGAGATGTCCCCGCCATGTCTCTCAGAAATCCCCAAGCCACACCCGTCAGCGTCACTTCCCAGGTGTTACAATGGAAGCCAGCAGGTGGCGGGCGACTTCCCACAGCAACTCAGGGGACAATCGGCCACAGGAGGACGTGGGCTCCAGGGTGCCCGCCCTGCCTCGCCCTGCGCTCCGGAAGGCCTCAGGTGCTCGGCTCTCCGCTGCCACGTCCCCACGGCCCCTGTGACAGTTCCCGGGTTTCACCAAACAACCAGGGAGCCCTAACAAAACACCAAGTCCTGTCCCTCCTCCCTCCTCCTCCTCGCCGCTTGCCACCCCGACTCCAGAGAACCGGTGTCCTGGCCCAGGACGGGCACGCCGTGAGAGCCCCCGGATGATCCTGATGGGCACCTGGCGAGGACCATAAGTCTAAACACACAGCTCTCAGGTGGACCGGGCGAACCCAAGCCCACTTGTTCCTTTGGAACTTTTCAAATGGCCTGTCTTTGTAACGGACATTCGGTGATGGCCATTCAGTTTGTTTTCTAAGGGGCGGCCTGTTTGTGTGTTCGTGTGTTTGTGTGTTTTTGCCGCAGGAGGAACACACGGCAGCGAAGCCGCAGGCGCCGCGCCAGCGAGGGGACCTGTCCCTTCCCGGCCACTCTCCCCGAACAGCACCCTGGCGTGGCCGACTCCTGCGCCGCTCAATCCGGTCACGGGTCACAAAGACGGTGGAGAGCGAGTGTCCGCACCACCGGTGGAGACCGGAACACCACCGTCCTGTCTCCCTGCCGGACACGTCCGAGAGCGAGGACCTCGTAAGGCTTTCTCCGTGTTCAGTCCCAGCATCTTGGTCGCACAGTGTCACACTGGCCTCCGCTGGGCAGCGCCGTGACTCAACACGAACACCTCACCCTGTGACCCCACACTCCATGGGGCGCCCGCCTGTCCCCGTGCAAACTGTCACCTGCTGCTGACTGCGGCCCTGCCCCTCCGGCGACCGTCAGTCTGTCCTGCGTCCAGGAGCCGTTCTCACTTCGGCCTCTTTGTTTTGCTTTCCAGCTCCTCCTGTGTAACTGAGATCCCACGGTGAGTGTCTTTCTCTGTCCAACTCACCTCTCTGAGCACAGCCCCCCAGGTCTGCCCACAGTGGCCCCCCAGGCCCCCCCCACCCCGTTGCCAGCAGGAGGAGCTCGCTGTAAGGACTCGGTCTCAACAGCCTATTCCCTCTCCTGTTTCTACCAAGAATTTCATTACTTCTTTATTGGAAGGGGGCTGGGGAGAAGGCTGATGGAGATGAAAATGCGCCCATAAAATTAAAATCAACCAGTCCCCGCCACGCTCCCAGGGAACGGGAGAGGCCTGGCTCTCCCATTCGTCACCATTGCAGCCTCCTTCGCAGCCTCACAGACCGGAAGCAAAGCAAAAACAGGTCTGTCCCCAGAAAAGCCGCGGACATTACTTTTCATGGAACAATTCTGACACGGCTGAGCAAGCTGGCTGCCCCGGGAAAACGCACGGACGTGTGGCTCCCGGCACAACACACCTGGAAGCTGGGCGCTGCCTCCGCCCGGGGCTCAGCTCTCCGTGCACCTGTCTCCCACGAGGGGGGGGCAAGGAAACCCAGAACTACCTTCTGGAGGGCGGGCCCCTTGTAGCACAGGCTTCCCCCACTAGGGGAGTGTTCTAGGGACCCTCCTGCATCAGCGCGCCAGCTGGCGTTGTTGTGAGAGGCTGCGTTCGGCTTCAGTGAATCTTTTTAAAGACTTTTTCAATGTATTTGCCCATTTCATGATGGTGATTTACAAGTACACCTGCCCACCTGCAGTGAGCGTACAGCAGTTTTTGACCAAAAACAGCACAACCCCTGTGCCCCTCCCTCCCTATTCACACAGTGTCACCCCAAGTGACGTTTCTGTTTCCCCAGATGAAAAAAGCCCTCAAAGGGAAACGGTTTGCCAACGTGGATGAGGTGACACAGAAAATGGCAGAAGCGCTAAGAGGCATCAAAACAGACGCGTTCAAACACTGTTTTGAGCGGCAGGAAAAAGTCTCGACAGGTGAACTGCATCACGTGGAGAGTCCGTGGAAGGTGACTGAGGTTTAAATGTGTGAGAATAAGTGCAGTTTTTATAAACAGATCTGGGTTCTTGGGGTCTGCCCTCCCAGCTCTGCCGGCAGCTCTGTGCAGTGCATGATGGGTAACCTGAGGCCGGGGGGGACAGTAGATTTGCAGGGGACAGGGGTGGCGAGTGGCAGAGCCGGGCTTTCAGTGGAGGTGGCCCGGTGCCGGGCCCTCCGTGGGACCCCCTCCCGGGGTGAGGAGGGGCCGCATGGGTTCTCCCTGCAGGCGTGTTCCCGGCCACTCGGGTCTAAGTCCAGATCACACCTTGGGGGAAGCGCCTGTGGGAAAGCTCTCCGCACAGCAGACGCGCGGCCAGCGGGAGGAAGGGCGGCTCTGTGCAGGTCGGGCAGTGCCAGGACTCACGGTGCACCCCCACCTGGCTGTCGGGCACCAGGCTGGCCGCTCCCACAGGCTCCCGTCCCCACAGGCTCCCGTCCCCACAGGCTCCCGTCCCCACACTTGCTCAGCCCACCCTTCCCGCCAATCTGCCCCTCACCTTGGGGAGGGAGAGGAAGGAGGGGAGGGCCCTTCCCTGTGCCGCTCTGATCAGCGCCCTCACACCGCCCTCCAGACAGCCTCCCGGGGCTGCTGCTCCCAGCCTGCGTCTCTCTTCCAAGGCCACGCCACAGTCACCCCTCCCCGCTGGGGGGTGCGCTCCAAGACCCCCCACGGATGCCCGAAGCTGCCAGCACTGCTGAGCCCTGTTTATATCATGCGTTTTCCGATGCACACATACCTGTGATAAAGTTTAACTTATGAACCAGGCGATTCCACAGGTAGAAGGTTCGTTCTCACCTTAGATCTTAGCAACCCGAGAATCCGATTGTCCTTTCCTGATGAGGCAAGAACTTCCACCTTTTCACCTGAAGAAGCCCTTCCCGGCTCCTCTCTGGCGTGTGTCTGAATTTCCAGCATCGCTGTTCTTGGGCTTTGGGGTCATGCCTAAGTCGGTGAGGGTCAGTGAGCACAAGCTCTGTGACACCCGGCAGTGCGTCTGGTCCCCGAGCCCGCTGCCCAGTGACTGGTGGGCAGAGCGCCCACAGCGTGGAGTCACTGGACCGGGGACAGTGCAGGACCTGGGCAGGACGGAGCAAAACAGCAGGAGATCTCATCACGGTACTCGGAGCAGCATGCAATTTAAAACGTACGAATTGCTTATTTCTGAAGTTTTCCATTTGGTCTTTCCCAGCCACAGCTGACCACCCCCCCACCAGACAAGGGGGGCAGCTGTGTCTGTTGTTCCGTTTACTAAATAATCAGGTCTACATAACTTAACGGTAGCTGCTCCCATGATGCCCAGCACATGCTGCTTTTTCTCCTCAATTCACAGCATCTCGTGACACCCCGTGAGTCCCCACGGCACCTCTGTAGACGGGGGGTGGGCAGGGTCCAGGGGGGTGGCAGGGGGCATCTGCTGTGAAGTTTCCATCTGGAGAAACCAAAGCGTTTCCATAGTCTTTAAAGCAAGTTCAACATTTCTTTGTAATAACAACTTCCCCTACACCCTCGTTAATACCAGCTTCCAATCTGTTATAAGCTAAACTGTTATAGATCATCCATTCAAATCGACTCACAGATGTGATGCAGCAGTTAAATTACTTCGGATCAAAGAGCCAGCGCCTGCTGTGGCCAAGGCGAAAACTCACATATCCAGATTTGGGGTGGGGGGAGGGGGTGTCTGTGTGCATCTGTGTGTTGTGTGTGCATCTGTGTGCACATCTGTGTGCGTCTGTGTGTGCGTCTGTTGCATCTGTGTGTGCGTCTGTGTGCATCTGTGTGAGTCTGTGTGTGTCTGTGTGTCTGTGCATCTGTGTGCATGTGTGTCTGTGCATCTGTGTGTCTGTGTGCGTCTGTGTGCATCTGTGTGTGTCTGTGCATCTGTGTGTCTATGTGCGCATCCGTGTGTGCATCTGTGTACATCTGTGTGCACGTCTTTGTGCAACTGTGTGCATCTGTGTGTCTGTGTGCGTCTGTGTGCCTGTGTGTGTCTGTGTGCATCTGTGTGCGTCTGTGTGCATCAGTGCACGTCTGTGTGTGTCTGTGTGCATCAGTGTGCATCTGTGCACCTGTGTGCGTCTGTGTGTCTGTGCTTCTGTGCGCATCTGTGTGTGACTGTGTGCATCTGTGTGCATGTGTGCGTCTGTGTGCGTGTCTACGTTGACACGTAGTGAAGCATTCCCAAGTCCGGCTTCTCAGATGCCATCCCGCTTTCTCACATCACCCCGCTCGCTGGTATCTGATCTCAGGCTCCCACCCAGAGGCGGTCGGGGGCACCTTCAGGCAGAAACAGTGTCTGGCACACACTGAGGCCAAGAAAGAGCCTCCAGGCGACCTCTCCGGCCAGCCTGGCCTCCCGCCTCGCCCCCTCTGCCCAACAAGGTGAGCCCTGGCTTCTCTCCGAAAGCCTTCTGGGGGCCATGGGCCATAACCCCCGGCCCCCTGTCTTCGGATTCACACTTGGCACTTCTGTGCCTGTCCTCAGCCAACTCTGCTTCAGAACGACCACCCCAGGGTTTGCAAGTTCACAGCCATGCACTACCGTGCATGTTCCTTTCCCTGTGCAAGCTGCGGGCGTAGCACCGGGGAAGCGGCAGAAAGCGGGGTGCTGGGATTCGGATTAGTCAGTCAGTCAGTCAGTCAGTGAGCATCAGCAGCCACGGCGGGAACTGCAGGGCCGGCAGGAGCGAGGGGTGCTGGAGTGTGGTTGGTGGGGTAATCACGTGGGAGGCACACTTTATAGTTTCGATGTGAACATTGCGCCTGAAATGTCTGTGCTCGAGCGTGATACTGTTACGCTGCAGAATCACACACCTATGACTTTGTCATAAAAGCTTTCGTGATAAAAAGCGGGCGACATTTGTGCCGGGCACACCCTGCACATTATATTCCAAACCCATCGGGCGGTTTCTCTGCCACAGAACAAATGGGGGCCCTGGGCGCGGCGAGTGCTCGGCAGCTCATTGAAGGGGCCGCAGTCCCCGCTCAGAGTGGGCTGAGCTGGGGGCAGCCGGCGGAGCCTCTCGTTCCCCAGGCCCCTCGGTTCTGGTGCCTCCAGTCCTCCCGAAGCCCCTGAACTCACACCTGGTCGTAAAATAAGGCATTTTCCCCATGCCCAAACCTTGTTGTTCCCTGGGGCACAGCTCAACTAAAAGCCTCTCGTATTATTTTTAGATTTCTTCTTAAATTTAGTAGAGTGACAGCTTCATCCAAGCCACTTAAATTTTGGTTTAACAAGTTATCTGATCGGGGTGAATGATTCCACTTGATAAAACGCGGGCACTTTCGCCTCCAGGTGAGCACTTTTTCAAGTGTAAGTGCACTGCCTCGGCCACCTGGTTTCCCGTGTCAAAGCCGACGAGAAGCGTGAAAACACAGAGTTGGAGGGAGGGCTAGAAGGTGAGCAAAGCCGGCACACTTGGAGCACTCACAATCTGGCATCGAGGGAAAAGAGAAAAGTTAAAACGAGGGACTGTGAGCATCCAAAGCACAGCAGGGTCTTCCAGGGCAAAGCCCAGCCGCCGGTGCTCCCCGGTGGCCCTGACGGCACCAGACTCCCTGCGGCACCGACTGACCGACGGCTCCCGACTGCGTGTGTGACACACTCGTCACACCCGCGTCCGCGAGGAGAAGGGAAGCCGAAGAGCCTTGTCTCCCAAGAATGGAAAACCATTCAGTAAATTATAAGGTTCCACGCACTAGACTATTCTGCGGTCTTTTAAGTGGTGTGAACAAGGACGGTTTTAAATAATCCAAGGCATTCTGAGAAGCAGGAGAAGCCACGTCCTCTGTATTCTGCCGAACACGGTGGAAGTGTCCCAGGCGTCGGAGAGGCGCTGCTGAGGACGATGAGGTGGAAGGTGCAGGACGGGAAGGAACGGCCGCTGGTTCTCGGGAGATCGGGTCTGTGCCGTAGCTGAGTTTTTCAAGACACTCAGTAAACGAAGGAAGCGCATCAACCGCAAAGTGCTTCGGGGTTGTTTGCTTGTTCTAATGAAATACTTGACATCTTAACCTTACTTAAAACAGTGAGACGTGGCATCAGTAATCACAGCAAAGATGCCTTGGACTCTGGAAAGACTTAGAACTATTAAAAAGAAAGCAGAAAGGTTAATAGACTCTTCGACCGCAGGTGAGAGCCAGAAGCAGATCGCTTTGGGTGGTGTGAAAATGTCTGTGAGTCGCACACCAGCGCATCTGACCACAGCCACACAGTGTTGGCCTGAGACGGAGGGGCCGTGTGACCTTGCGTCCGCTGCCCCTCTTGTCACCGGGCTCCAACTGCCCCGCACACGGCAGCCCTGCCGGGGCAGCCCATCAGCACAGAAAGCATGGAGGAGCTCTGCCCTCTCCATCCCGCCCGCTCTGTGCTGGCTTACCATCTCACGTGGGTTTCTATGAAATTCTAGAAGGTTATATCTGATAGTTCCTGCTTCCTTTTGTTACGGGGAATTGAAGCGACCAAGCACCTGAGAGGTATGGATCACAGACCCTTTAATACGCATGTGGACCCCAGGGAGAAACCTCCAAATCTCGGGCCCCGAACAAAGGAAGGGACTGGCTTATATATGTTCAGGCAGTGACGAGAAACTATGTGGCAGAAGATTACAGGAGCCAGGAGCAGAAGTCAGGTCTAGCTTTCCTTATTTGGGAGACAAAGAAAAAGGCACATGAGCTGGGGATGAAGGTCACAGAGTACAAACACGGAGGTTGCACGTTATTCGCCCCCCCCCTTCTGCAGGTGGGAGGTGCCTCTGCGGTTCAGCAGCAGGAGGTTGCCTGTTGCACTTTCACCTTTGACAGAGACACATGTTCCGAATGCCCCCTGTTGCCCTGGTTTCCAGCTACAGCTTCCCCACATGCAGCCACCCAGGGTCAGATGTGGAGCCGCGTGGTCTTGTTTTGTCCAGGGGGGAGCGCGTGAGGTCTGTTCCCTCACCACCGCGTTTTAGAAATAGGATTTCTACCACATTCTAACTACCCTGCATCCACTTCTACTGCGTACTCGGGAGTTATCGTCAAAGTGTTTAAGACCAGCACAGCTCAGGCACCAGCCAATCGGAAGGGAAGTAAACTCGGTTTCGATGGGTGTGCATTGCGAACGACCGACATGCCTGCGTGTGCCCGCGGCCGAGTGTGCACCCACGTTAACCCCCACCACTCTGAAACTTGGCAGCTGCCCGCTTTCCTCTGCGTGTTTTGGAGAATCAACTGTGGTCAGTTCTCCTTTATTTTCCCCTAGTCGTCACTATTTTCCCTGCATGCTTCAGGCTGCACCTGAAACAGCCCTTTACCTCCATCATGTCAATAAAATCCTCGTCACAATTACATGCTGGCTGATCTGATGACCTCGGTGAAGAGGCCAAGTCCCTGGACAGACACAAACTGCCAACGCTCATCCGCAAAGAAAGAGAATATCGGGAGAGACACAGAACAAGTAAATGCATCTCGTTAGTGATCAGCAAGTTCCCACAATGCAACGCCCAGGCCCCGACGGCCTTCCTGGTGAATTCCAGCAAATGTTTGAAAGAACAGAATTAACACTGGCCCTTCACGGAGTCTTACAAAGAATGCAAGAAGAGAGAACAGCACCCCACTTATTCTGTGAGGTCACTGCTACCCCAATACCAAAACCAGAGGCAGCATTGCCAGAAAACCACAGCCCGACGTCCCTGACGAACACCAACGCCAGGTGGGGTCCAGCCCAGGAAGGCAGGTCAGCGTTACACGCGAAAATCCATCTCTGTCCTAAGTCACATCCACACAACCTGGGACAGCAACTGCGTGGTCACCACAGTAGACAAAGACAAGGCGTTTAACAAACTCTAACATTCTTTCATAATAAAAAAGAATTCACAAAAACGGGGAATAAAAGGGAGTCCTCTCCCCTGACGAATGTCCCCGGCCCGTGGCGGCTCTCCCGGCAGTAACTGACTCCTCTGTGGGACTGACTTCCGCAGCTGTTCTGGCCTAAGGAATCCGTGACACCCGGCAGGGCCTCCCACTCCCAAGATCATTAACACGTACAAGAACCGCGTGCAGAAGACGGCATGGCTGTCGGACGGGGGGCCCTGCTCCCCCCACAGCGGAAGGATCCGCGTCCTGGATGACACCCCTCATGGAACTCAAGCCCCAAACGCCAGGAGGTGCACACCGCATCCTGCCCCTCCTGGGAGCCCAGCGAGAGCAGGAGCCGTGCCTGGCGATGACCGCCCTCCAATAGTCCCCAGGTGGGGCCGCTCCTCGGGTGTCCAGCGGAGGCACATGTGCCAGCTCCAAGGCCACCTGTCCCGACATGATACCGTCCCTTTCAACTCACGAGTGCTGAGCCCCGAGCCTAGCCGCCCACGTGGGCTGCCTGTCGCCCCGCACGCCTCCTGCTCGGTTCTCTGTCCGGCCTGGGTCCTGGCACCTGGGGTTCGCCAGCCACGCATCCGGAACGCTGGGTGCTGGGCGCTGCCCCTCGCTGCTTAGTGCTGGAGCAGCGACGTCTTCACTCACCTGCCTCACCACCTCTCCTGGACTGGAAACCCGCTCTTTGTTTTGTTGTTGAAGGACTTCACTGCCAGTCACTATGGGAAAACAAGCAGAGATTAATGAAACGCAGAGAAGGGAAATGACAAAGATTTGGGAAGTCTTACAAAGTAGTTAATGCCAAGAAACTTTAAAAGAGCAGCTCCTGACACCTTTTAAAAATGGGGCTCCGGAGCCAGGGTGTAAACCGCCATCCCCCCGAAGGAGGAGGTCTCAGAACCTCCCAACCACCTGCTTCCACGTTAGCGGGCCGGCTGGCGCTCTCTCTCTGTGGCCCCTCAGGCGGGAGGGGTTAACCCGGGGCGTGGACCTCGGGCCTAGGCACGGGAAGCCCCCACCCAGTTGGCAACAGAGGGGCAATGGCAGCTGCAGGTGCCTCCTGCTGACGGCTCATCCCTCTGTTGTGTGAGCCGGTGTCCACGTGGAAAACGCCGACTTCCCGGTACAATTCCAGGGCAGCCCCTCCCAGGAGCTCTGTGGATGGAGAGCTGTGGGGAACCGAGCACCCCCATCTGACGGATTTCACGCAGCGTGTGGAAGCTACGCACACACACAAAATATTTACCGGAATGTAGACGTGACTGGGGCTCCTCTACTTTTACTGGGGGGACCCGGAGGGGCTGCTCTACTGCTGCCTGCAGGGATCCTGGTCTGGGGCTCGGGGCCCAGTGGGGGCGACTTCCGAGGAACCTGCTGGAGGAGACAGTGAACCCCGCCAGCCGAGCCAAAGTCCTGTGCCCACAGCTTCACGGGAGCTCAGACGTGACTGTAAGCCGATGGACCAAGGTTTTCAGAAATTAAAAAAATGACCTTTTCTCGTGTGTTTCATCACCTCCCCCAGATTCAGTCCCTAGGCGCACCCCACTGAGGGTGGGGACTGTGTAGTGGGGTGGGTGGGCCCTTTGACCCAGAGACCGCCCTCCTGGGGTGTCTGGTGCCCCGTTTCCCTCGGGGACTCCCGGCACCTGTGCCCACCGCCCGCACGGGCTGGGGGCCTGGACCCCATTGTGCCTCCGGCCCCCGCGGACGCCCCTCCACGACTCGCATCAGTGAAGCCATCGCAACCCCCGCGTCGTGTGCCCTGCACGCCGCCTGCCGCAAGCGTGAAACCCGCTCCGGCCACAGCACTTGGTGGCGTTACCGAGGGACTCCGGTGCTGGGGGTCTGGCTCTGAACTTCATTTCGACGCAAGTACAGGGGGATGGTGTCAGCTTGAATTCTGGGGAAGCCACTCTGTGTTTCAGTCCATGCAGGTCCCACGTGTTGCGTGAAACCGCATGACGGCATGAGCCAGCCTGCGGACGCCGGCAGGACTGTGAGTTCTCCTGACGGCAAACTTTCATCTCCGTGCTCCCATTTAGTCACCGAGTCCAAAACAGGCCTCCGAGTTCTGACCGAACCCTCAAAACTGGGTTAACTGGAATATTCTTCTATAAAATTACATTAGCCCTGGCTGGTGTGGCTCCATGGACGGAGCGTCGGCCTGCGAACCAGGGGATCGTCAGTTCGATTCCCAGTCAGGGCACAGGCCTGGGTTGCGGGCCAGGTCCCCAGTAGGGGGCGTGTGAGAGGCAACCATGCATTGATGTTTC
This sequence comes from Micronycteris hirsuta, assembly GCA_004026765.1. Classification (NCBI taxonomy): domain Eukaryota; kingdom Metazoa; phylum Chordata; class Mammalia; order Chiroptera; family Phyllostomidae; genus Micronycteris; species Micronycteris hirsuta. The sequence goes on from PVJI01025826.1 coordinate 15,207, forward strand.
TCTCCCTCTTTTTCTTCCTCCCTTCCCCTCTCTAAAAATAAATAAATAAAATCTTTTTTTTTAAATGACATTAAACCCACGGAGGAGCCAGAGCCCGAGCAGCCCATGGGCCGAGTCCGGCCGCAGGCGTGTTGCGGGTGAGGAATGGAGAGACGGGGCTCAGCTTTCATTTCCATTCTGTCCCCAAACCGCCTCCCGAGGACCCGTCTGCAGCCTGCAGTTCCCGTCTGCCCCGGACGCGAGTTCAAACGGCACAGCCACGGAGCGCCCCCGTGCCAACCGGCCAGTTCCGGCACCGTCGCGAGGGTGCCTTCCACTGACACCAAGTTACAGAAACTGTGTATTCGCACGAATTTCAGGTGACATTTGTCCTTTCCTTGTTCTTTTCCTCCTCTTCTTGCCCGGGTGCCTTTGCACACTCTTCTCCCTTCCACGGTGACTCGCCACCACCCTGTTGCCCCCACTGGCCTCCTGGTCACGCTGTCCTCGCGCCCAGGGCGCGGCTCCAGGTGCAGTGCTCCCCGCTGCCCCGCGGCTCCCAGACATGCCTCCTTCTCCGCAGTTCACACTCACTGCCGGCCGCTCAGAGCTCAGAGCGCTCGCCTTTTCTCATCTAGTTCTCTCGTCACCGTCACCCGACCTGCTGGTCGGCTCTCGGAGTCTGCACCGTGCATTACCGGCTAATCGAAGGAACACGGTTTAGCTGAGGCCCAGCGCTCCTGAGACTGAAGCCGCCATCTCAGCATCCGTGTGGACACATCAGCTCCACTTTCCTTTGCAGCTCTGTCTTCACCCTTGGCCGGTCCGAAGCCCTCGTGACTCTGCGGAGACAAGCGGGCTTTCACGGGGAACCACTCGCTGTCACGCTGTCACTCTGTCAGCAGGACTCGGGAAAGGCGCTGCCCCAGAGACGGATGGTGGCATTATCTCTGAGTTTAAATGACAACATATTTCCTTGGAGTTGAAATATCCATTAGCCTAGGCTTGCGGTGGCCATCCGAACATTTACACTCAATTACCGGTGTGTGCTCACCCGTTTCCTATTGCATTTTGCAGCGGAGAAGGGAAAGAACATCACCTTTTAAAAACCTTTCTCCTTCCTGGAGGTGGGACGTTTGTTCCTGTCACAGGTGGAGGATGGTGTGAAATCAGAAACACTTTTCAGATTTCCATTTTATGAGTCAAATGGCATTTCCACCACATTTTACCTTAGAGAAATCAATCTCGAACTTTCTACAAATAGTCTTTTTTTTATTTTTCCGGAGTAGGCATCGGTGCAAAGTTTGGCCGCCTGACCCAGAAGCCATCCTTCTGAGGGGGTGCCGAGCTGCCCGGGCCAAGCCTCCAGTGCCCGTCGTCGGGGGCTGTGCACTTGGAGCAGGGCCGTCTCTTGGGGCTGCCTTGGAAATGCAGAGTGGGGGTCCCAGCCCTGAACTCCTCCATCAAACCTGCCCCTCTGCCAGATCCCCACTTAGAAAGCCCTATTCTGGCATCTGTTTCCCAGTGCGCACGCCTCCTCCCCCCTTCTGGTCGGCGTCCACTAAGTCCACGAGGACTGGCCATGTGGCTTCCCATCCGGACCGCCAGTCAGAACTGATAGTCTTCCATCTGGAAGCTTTTACCTGCAAGTAAGCACGCAGCGCCCTCACGCCCACACACAGGAGCTCCAGAAGACCAGAGGGCTCTGCAGCACCAGCGGCCGCAGGCTGAGACCCCTGTCGGGCTCCCTGCACCTTCACCCTCAGCTCGGTCCCCGCACCCCATCACCCCAAGGACTGCCGCAGCTCCAGGCACCACGTGCAGAGACAGCATGCCAGCAAACAGCTGTTTCTTACCGAGGACAGAGAGAATGGGTTTTCAGAACGCCCCCCACGGACTTTCCCTTGGAGCACATGGCCTCACCCGGGCCAGTCACTGGCGAGGAACCCAGACCCCCCTGACCGGCAAGAGCCCCGTCCCCCACACCTCGAGGTGGAGTCTGAGGCTCGGTCCCCTAAAACTCAGAGCGCAGAAGCTCAGCGCTGTGTTCGGTGGGTGCAGAGCAGGGGCTGGATGTGGTGTTCGGGGTGGAGGCGGAAGCAGGATTCCCAGAACAAAAAGAAAGATCTCAAACCTAAGTCTCAGAAGCAAAAGGAAATGTAGCATCTTTTGACGAAAAGGACACTGTTTCCAGAGGGATAGCACCAGAATCTTTGAGCGGCACCCGCCCAACCTGCACCCCACACGTGGAGCGCACCGGGGGTGGGCTGAGAAGCTGGCCTTCACTCGGGCTGCTGGTGGTCACCGGGCCCCACCCACCCAGCCGGGTCTCTCGGGGCAGAGGGCAGCTCTCCTCCTATCACCAGGAAGCGGGGTGGGGGGGGGTTGACGGGGTGGACGCCCAGAGCCAGGTGCCAGTGGCGGGGGCTGCCACAGCAGCCCAGGGGCGTTTCCAGTGGACAGTGTCAACAACGGGGACTGGAGGGCGAGGGAAGACGGAGGAGCAGGGGACTCAAGGACCTGAGGCCCGAACGGCGGGATGCCAATTATCGCCTGCTCCAGTGGCCTAGGAAGGGGACCCCCAACGTGTGGGGGGCCTCCTGGGTGACCCAGTCTGCAACCGCCCGAGGGGCACCGGCCTGCGGGAAGACAAGATCCCCACTTCGTCACAGGCTCACTGGTGGCTGGGCCGGGTCGGGGACACGTCCCTGAGACAACACGCCGTCCCCACCAGGCCCCCAGCTGTGTGTTCCGGGCCAGGCACCCAAGTAAAAATGCAAAGGTAGGGGTGCGTGCCTGCATGTGCATGAGTGTGTGCACACACGTGTGAGCGCACATGTGCTGGGTTTGTCACATGTGTGCGCACAATGCTGAGCCTTTGAACTGGGTTCTGGTCCGGCTTCTGCCCGTGAGAAGCCACTTCAGGCACATCCCAGCTTCCTGGGCCTGGGCTTCCTCACCTAGAAGATAGAGGTGGTCGCGCCCTCCTCGTCTCAAAGGGACATGGGACGACCCCAGTAAAACATACATGTCACATGTACAGGCAGGCCTGAGAGAAACGTGGAAACTGAGTAACAGGATGAACATGTATCCCTGTCCCATGTTTACTTGTCACAGGGCCTTCTCTGCCCGGCCCACGCGTGGGGACCCTGAGAGCGGAGTCCGCGGCATTGCCTGGAAATGCGCACTCGGGGGTCGGCGAAAGGCGTGAGGAGGCGTAGGGGCGCCTCTCCACCTGTGCGCCCCAGGAAACGCGGACAGCAAGCACGTCTGCACCCCGCCTCACCACCTCCCCGTACACACAGCACCTTGCCAGCGGCACCGCTTCCGGAATTCAAAGAAGACGTTCCACTGGCAGATGAACAAAACCACTTCCGTGAAGGTCGGAACACGGAGGCATCGGAGACCAGCGTGGGGGAGGCGGCAACTTTTTCCGGAATTGGAAATGAATCACCAGGAGAAGGGCAGCGCTCCCCCCGCTTACAAAGAGCTGTTCTAGTCTCTCTGGCAACACTTAACTTTCTTCTCCTGCGTTCAGTAAAATTGCTTTCTTCTTATTTGTGCTGGCAGCTGGGGCCAACACAATGGGACCCCCGCACGGGCCCGCCCCTGCGATCCCGCACCAGCCCTGCGGCTCCGCAGTGGCACGTGATCACGATTCTGAACAAACACACTAGCTGCTTTCTTACAAGGAAACCGAACTCAGAAAAGATGTCTCCCTTTTGTGTAAATGCGCACGGCAGCTGACTCCCGACAAGGGTAATGTGGCCGTCCCACTCCCCGTTTTCGAAAGAGAGAGCCAGGAGCCAGCAACCAAAAACTCCTTCTCGGGCATGGGGCGACTTGAAAGGAGGTCAGTGGCCAAGGGCCACGTCCCTGCTGCTACCCAAAGACACAAGGCAGGCACTGCGAACCAACGCCCCCCACCCCGACCACCTGTGTGGGCCTGGCTGGGCGCCACGGGACTCGTCTCCTGGGTCACAGGACAGCGACGGCCATGACCTTGCAGGGCTCACAGCCTCATGTTTCAGGCACAGGAACCTCAAGGACTCACTTTTGCAACCCGGATTCTAGTAGACGGAATAGCGGTCCCCAAAGAGACCAGGTCTCTGTCCCTGGCACCTGCTCTGTGACCGCATAAGGAAAAAAGTTCTCACAGATGTGATTGAAGGAAGGGCCTTGGCTGGGGGATGGTCCCTGGATTGCCCAGGTCAGCTCCAAAGCCAAGCCCGACTGTCCTCACCAGGGAGGGGCAGACACCCCCAGCCTCGGGCTCGGGCACCACCCCACACTCAGGGCACCGGCTCCTGAGACAGGACTTCGGCCTCCAGGGCTCTGAGAGAAAGAACCTCGCCATTTTAAAGCTCCCCATGGGCGGCCATTGGTTACAGCAGCCCCAGGAGGCTCAGCCAGGACCGTGCACACTTTCTCTGCGTCCCTCCCCATAGGCCCCGCCCCCCTGTGTCTGCTCAGCTGGAATGCTGCACCCACCTCTCAAAAACACACCCTGTCCTGTCCTCACGGAGTCACTCAGTGTCACACTCTCCACAGCGCGGGTTTGACCTTCAAGGTCCAAGTGAAGGGTTTTCTTAATGTTCCTTATAATAGATCTGCACAACCACGAACAAAGACAA
>PVJI01025827.1:0-19848 GCA_004026765.1 Micronycteris hirsuta
CCTCGGGGGCAGCGGGGGCTGACCTTGAGCGAGTGCACGAACTCGTTCTCGGTCACCAGGTTGTCCTGCTGCAGGTCCGCCGAGCTGCTCCGGCTCTTGCCCAGCAGCACGTTGAGCTTCCGCAGGTCGTTGTCCAGGTCTTTCATGTGCCGCTCGACGTCCTTCTGCTCCTTCCTCTCCTGGTTGATCTTGTCTGTGGCAGAGGGCGGGCTCCCAGGGAGCAGCCGGCGGTCAGGTCCCGAGGGCTGGTGAGCAGGCCCGTGTCTCCCCACAGCTCAACCCCCTCTGGGCACCCCCTCTGGGCACCCCCTCCCCCGTCACGTCCCTCCAGGGCCAGGGTCCCCCTGGCTGTTGGTTTCAGGATCTGGAAGGACTCGGGCACAGCAACCAGCAGGCAGGGACGCGACGGAGGAGGACACGCAGGTTCCGGGCGGGCGGGACACGTGGGGCCCCTGCCCCTGCCCACAGCATCCCCCCTAAGCTCAGTGGCTTCTGGTGGGAAACAGCCACCCTGGTCTCCAACAGGCGGGTTCGGCGCCCGTGTCAGGGCAGCTGGGTGGCAGCTCCACTCAGGTGCAAAGGGCCCCGGCCACCGGGTTGCACCCGCAGGGGCCACGTGGCCGGGCTGACCTGCGCGGATCCTGGGTCAGAACCAGATGGGGCCAGAGGGGCCCAGACACCTCAGCAGGTGACCACGGGGAGGATGGCGCCCAGGAAGGGTGCCTGCCCACCCCGGAAACCCTGGCGTGCGGCAGAGCCCCAGGATTTAAACACAGGCTAGGGTGTGACAAGGACTGGGGGCGGGGGCAGTGGGACAGTTTTCTAAGCTTAGCTGCAGAGGAAGAAGGATTCTCTTCCCGAAGCCCTGAGCTGGGGGCCCGAGGTGCCACCAATACCCCTGGGCAGGAGACCGGCCCAGGGACGGACCCGCAGCCCGTCAGCAATTTCAGCTGAGCTGCCCTGTCCACCCCGTAGTCCGGCCCTTAGCGAATTCAGTGCATGTTCCCAGTTGACCGCCACCGTGCCTAAGAATCACCCACTGGTTGGGGTGCCACGGGCCGGGCCACAGCCACACTCCCAACCTAGGCCGTGAGTGCCACTGGTCTGCCTCTGAGGCTTCGTGAAAAACCGGCGGTGCCGGCCGGGCAGCCCCCACCCCCGCCCCGGACAGGACGCTCTCCCCGGGGCTGCAGAGTCACCAGCGCCGAGCGGAGGCCCTTACTCTCAATGCGCAGCTTCTTCTGCTCCAGGGCGCGGACCTCCTTCCGGAACAGGTGCAGGGAGGCCAGCTGCTCCTCGTGCTCCTGCGTGGCCTTGACCATGTCCTGCTGCAGCCGCAGCCAGCTGGCCTGGGCCCGCGTCACCTCCGCACCCTGCTCCTCCAGCTGCCTGCTCAGCCGCTTCATCTCCAGCTCCAGGGGCCCCAGCTCCTCCCCCTGCGCGGAGATTCACCGAAAGGCAAAGTGAGCCTCCACGCTGGCCAAGGCCTGCTTTCTGGGGGGCTGGACGGACCCTGGGCACCCCACGCCTGTGCCAGGGCCCTGTCCACGTGCTCCTGACCCTCTGCGGGACACACCGGTCCACATAGCCGTGTGGGGTAGGGAGCAGGGTGGGCGGGGCCTTGCTCGCCCAACAGGACTCAGCAAATTGTCTTTTCCCAGCGGACTGTCACACTCAGGGACTTCTTTCCCCTCAAATCCACCAGGTGTGGCTTGGAGACAGTCCTCGGGGACCCAGGGCCGGCCGGAGAGCTGGCTGCTCGCCCTGCGCTGGGGCTGGAGCCCCTGTGAAACCGTCGGACTTCCAGCCTCAAATCTAGACCGCCTCATTCGGAGTGGTGGTCCGGGGCCCACGCCCACCCGCCGCCTGTCCCAGTGGGCCCATGGGTGGCGCACAGCATCCGGAAGGGAAGGGGATTTTGTACGAGGTCCAAGTTACCCGGAACTCAGGTTTCAGCGACCGTAAGCAAGGTGGGCGGAGCCACACCTGTCCGTTCGCCGCCATGCCAGGGCGAGCGGCCCGGCCCCTAGCACCTGAAAGAGTTGCTCCCGGGGCAGGGAAGGCTGCTGCCCTGCCCCAGAGCCCCCCCGCACCGGTGCTGCTCCTCCCGCGGGACGGGTGGGGAAGGAGGGACACATTCCACATGGGTTCATTTCTAACTGTGAGACGTTCCCGAAAGGGCCAGGCGCACCCAGCAGCCCCCCGGCCCCAGCCCCGGGCCTGGGCCATACCCCCAACTCGGAGACCATCTGCTCCAGCTCCTTGCTGAGCGTGTTGATCTGGCCCTGCTTCCGCTCGATCAGGATGGTGCGCCGGCAGATCTCGCTCTCGCTGTTGCTGATGAAGTCGTTCACTTTCTTCACCTCCCCATCCAGCTCGGCCAGCGCTGCCCGGTGCATCTCCAGCCTGCAGGTGGTGTTCGTGATGTCCAGCGTGGCCTGGGCAATGTCGCCGTCAATTTTGGAAAGATGTGTCACCTGAATTAGCAGAAGGAGACACATCTGAACGTCGGGCTTCCCTGGGAGGCTCCGGCGGAGCCAGCGGGCCTGCCAGTTCCGAGCCGCCGTCACCGCTGTGCTGTGTCACCGGGAAGCTCTGGCCGTCGGCCACAGCAAAGACAGGCAACGCTACCGCTTCTTCTCAGACAGACAGTAACACACGCGGCTGGAAATGCACAAACACAGATGAGGAGACCGCCCCCACCCCTGCTGCGGCTTGGCCACGCCACCGCCGGGAACCTGTCCGTCCTTCCCGTCCTTCCCGTCCTCCCACACACAGCAGGGTCACACTCCACACATAGGTTTGTATGCCACTTTTTAAAAAAATCCTCATGGATTAAAAAGTTTTTTATTTTAGAGAGAGTGAGGTGGAGAGAGAGAAACATTGATGTGTGAGAGGCACATCTATCAGTTGCCTCCTGTACACGCCCCGACCAAGGATCAAACCCGCAACCTAGGTATCTGCCTTGGCCGGGAGTCGAACCCACAGCCTTTTGGTGTCCCAGACGACGCTCCAGCCCACTGAGTCACCTGGCCAGGGCATGAGCCACTTTTTGAGGTGATAAGTCTCGTCCTCTATCCCTGTCACACCATTTCTGATGGCCATGCCACGCCCTGGTCATTGTTTGTAACGGTGTCTAGGCTGGGACGCACAGCCCCGGCGGGCACGCCTCCTTCCATCTGCCAATGTTAGCCGAGACCCTGCTGCTGCCCTTGGCGGTCGGCGTGCTTTGGCGGCGGCGGCAGCGGAGGAAGCCACGGTGCCTGGCCTCTGCGTCAGCAGGCTGTCGTCGACATTCCCACTCTCAATAGCGCTGTGGCAGACACTCAGCTTCTCATCTCTACTCGCGGGGCAAATGTCCCTACCTTTTACCAAAGAGCTGGACACAGTCCTGCAAAAAAGGGTCCTGGGCTGGGGTGCTGTCCAGCACCCAACTGGAGGCGCGTGCCCTGGGGGCGCTGGCCCACCCTGGGTTAAGGGGCAGGGCTGCGGCCCGTGGAAGAGCGGCCCGAAGACATCGCAGGGGCGCCCGCCGTCCTGAGGCTCTGACCAGCCCACCCTGCCTCCTCTGCGGGCTCCCAGGAGACGGGGGCACTCGGGGCCCCTCCTGTGACGCGGGGTTTATCACGAGGCGTTTGTATGAGTCAGGCACGGAGGCCGATCCCTTGGGAACAGGTCCTTTTCTGGGAGGTGGCTCTGCCCTGACCCTACCGGCCAGCGCCTCAGCCTTCGCTGCCCACTCCCCTCCCGGCCACCTGGGCTCCACCCCTGGACCCCGATGGGCTCTGTCCTACAGGCACTGTCTGACCTGCCACCATGGGTGACTTTCCAGGACACCCAACATTTCTAGGTTTTAAAGCCAGGCCCTGCACCCCTGGAGCAGAAGCTTCCGGCATCTCCAGTCACCAGCACCTGGCAGGGCCACCCTGGGCCTCCTGCCCTCTGAGCTCGGCCCATGACACCCGTCCCTTCCTTTGCCAAGACCGCCCGAGCTCACAAAGCCACTCTGGGGTCTTCAAGGACCCGTCTTCCTCTCTTCTCTGGCGCTCAGCACCCAGCCTCCGGCCCGAACCCCCTCTGCCCCCGGCTCCACTCCCAGGCCATTCTCCCCGCTTAGTCACCCGGCCTCCCAGAAGTCAGTACTGCTGCTGAATGAACTACCCAGACCCCACCACTGACCCGTGCCCACCTTCCTTCTGGCCCCCCGCCCCAGGTAATTCCGTGCACCCACAGCCTCTGCTCCTCCCCCCCGCCCGTCCCCCCTGGGATTTCTGAGCAGACTTTTCACTGCCCTCTTCTGGACATTGGTGGTAGTACATGGATGAGCTTCGTGGGTGGCTGGAGGACAGGGCAGGGTGGGGGGCCTAGGGACTGGCTTCAGAGGTGCCGCAGCCCGGCCGGACAGGTGGCTTCACACCCACCACACTCCTTAGCCCCTGAAGCGCACCCCAGAGCCCCCACGTTTGCCCCCAGTTCCCAGGGCGCTGAACCCTTGGGACCTCCGCCTAGGCTCCCCCACCTGCCACCTTGCGAAAGGGCCTGGGCTAGAGGCACATAGGTGAAACCCGCGGGAGGGGCCGGGAAGCACAGGCCTGCGTTCCTGGTTCATGTGGCAGGCGCTCCTTGGACCCATGGAGGGGACCCGCCTGTCCCCTGAGACCCAAGTGGGGGGCTGGGGCAGGCCCTGCCCTGCAGGCTGCAGTGGCCCCTCTGGGGTCCTCCAGGGCGGGGGGCCCGCAGAGGAAGGGTCACAGCATGGAAAAAGGAGAAGAAGAAACAGTTCAAGCAAAGAGTTGCTTTTCCAAGGACACAGGGACCTGGGACCACAGTGCAGAGTGAGGTCAGACCTGGGGGGATGCAGAGAGAGAGATCAGGGCGGAAGTGGGGGGCCCAGGCCAGGAAGGAAGGCTGCGTCCCCCTGAGGAACTCCAGGCCAACCTTGGCAAGGCAGAGGCTTGGAGGTTCTGAGGTCCGTTTAACACGATCCTACCCTTGGGCCCCGGGTTTGGGCCACAGAGCTCCCCCTCCGAGGGCGGGCGAGGACTCAGAGCCGGCTGGCCCCTGCTGAGCGTCTCCCAGGGCCCGGCACCCAGGTCAGCCCGCCGCGTCTGCCAGAGAGCGGCTAGCCAACTGTGCAGGCGATGGTGCGACACTGTGGAAGTGCAGGTTTTCCAAGAACACGTATTAAAAACGCCACGTTAAACGTGGTCGATGAAGCACAAGAAAACACCGCGGACGGAGGGAGGAGCTGGACTCCGCCCCCTCGCCCCCCCTGCCGCGCACGTTTCGGGAAGATGAGCAGAAGTGGATTAGAATGGACTTCACCAGAGGCCCAGGCAAGGCCCTGCGCGTGCTTCCGTGTTTGTGTGTGGCCACGAGTGTGCGTATGCAGGTGGGCACACACGCGTGTCTGTGTGTCTTTCCGGGCGTGCATGTGTTTGGTTGCATGTGTCTGAGCGTGTGCGTTTAGAGACACCCCCAGAAGGACACGTGCCAACATTCTAGAAGGACTATCCCGGGAGAGACAGCTGCCGTATTTTCCTCTTACTGCCGTGCTGCCTTTCCAGGCTTTCTCGAATAAAAACGCGTTGCTCTCACAGCTACAAAAAGTGGAAAGTGAAGCTACACGCCGAGGCCCCTGTCGGGTCCGCGGGACACACCCCAGCCCCGCTGTGCCCAGGGGGCGCCCTCCCTCGTGGAGCCTGTGGCGGGGGCGGGGCACGCACCAGGTTGGTCTTCTCCTTCTGCAGCTTCAGGATGAGCTGGTGGAAGTACTTGGTCATCTTGTTGGAGGTCAGGTGCTCCTGCAGCTTCTCCAGGATGCAGGTGTCCAGCTTCCTCCGCAGGTCCAGCTCCTGCCGGGTGGCCTGGCGGGCCGCCTGCAGCTCGCTCACAGCTGCCTCGTGCTCCAAGTGGGCTCGGCCCAGCGCGTCCTCCGTGTCCTGCAGGACCAGCCGGTAGGTGTTGACCTGGCTCTGCAGCACCTCCTGCCGGGTCAGGCACTGCGCAGTCAGCTTCTGCACCAGGGTCGCCCCCATCTCCACCCGGTGCAGAAGGCTCGCCAGCCGCTCGTTCTTCTCCTCCTCCTGCATGATGGACTTCTTGTAGGCTTCCACCTCGCTGTCCAGGGACTTCAGCTGGTGCCGGCACTCGCTGCCCAAACGAGAGCAAAGCCAGCGTGTCATGTCGTCATGTCGTGCCGGGAACCGGGGCTCGCGGCCATCCCTGCCCGGGAGGAGGCGGTGAGGGCAGAGACATGCGAACTCGGAAACTGACTGTTTGCATAGCAGCCGGGCCTTGACGGCTGCTTTCCGACACCGCGGGAGAACTACCACCCACTTCCAGCCCACCCCTAAAACACGTTTAAGACTATGTGGTGGGGGAGGGAGAGGAGGAAGCTGGCACGCCCAGGCCGGTCTCCCATTGTCATGTCACACCTGCTGTCCTGCCGGGCGAGTGCTGTCCCGGCTTGTTTTTAAAGATTTTATGTACTTATTTATCTTTAGAGAGAGAGGGAGGGAGAGAAACATCCATGTGTGATTGCCTCTCCAGCATCCCTTACTGGGGACCTGGCCCACAGCTCAGGCATGTGCCCTGACTGGGAATCGAACTGGCGACCCTTTGGTTCGCAAGCCGGCACTCAATCCGCTGAGCCACACCAGCCAGGGCTGTCCCAGTTTTAAAGATGGGAACACTGAAGGGACAGCAGCTCACTCCACCCATCGGTGGCCGTCACCTCAAATTCTCCTGCTCCCCCCTCAGCAGCTGGCCATGGAAATATCTGCAACTAACTTTGAGTTAAGGACGGGTCCTGAATGGCGGAATCTCACTCTTCGTTTGCAGGGGAGGCTTTTTTCCCTTCTCACTGGGAGCTGCCTGCTTCCCACCTGCCTCCCTCCACGGCCTCCTGAGGGCCCAACACCAACAAAGTGTCCCTTCACAAAAGGGGAGAGACAGCAACATTTAAAAATCCTGTACCTGGTTTTTCAAATGTTCTGTGATGTGATCACTTATCCTTGACAAAAATAATTAACCCCGCCCCCCCCACACACACTTTAAAAATATTTCCTTGAGCCCTGGCTGGTGCGGCTCAGTGGACTGGGCACCGGTCTGCAAGCCGAAAGGTTTCAGGTTCGATTCCTGGTCAGGGCACATACCTGGGCTGCGGGCCAGGTCCCCAGTAGGGGGCGCACAAGAGGCGACCAGTTGATGCATCTTTTGTGCATGTCTCTCTCCCTCTCTTTCTCCCTCCCTTCTCCTCTCTCTAAAAATAAGTACATAAAATCTTATATATATATATATTTTAAAAAAACCACAAGAGAACAAATCACAGCATTTTAAAAAAAGAAAAACTTCTGGTGGACACAGGACCGTGTCCCACGCGCTGGGCCATCTGAGGATGAAGAGGGACCTGCCGCTGGGAAGTAAGACACAGGCAGTAACCTGGGGCGCTCGGGGCCCGATCCCCAAGGGAGTGCAATTTAGGGTATGCCCCCCACCCCCTAGCTCAGCCCAGCAGTCTCTGAGTTTTCTGGTTTCCCTGAACAGATGGCCTTCCAGGCTCCCCGCAACCCCATCACGGTCCTCGCCTGTGGCTGGAGCCCAGGGTGACGTGACCCCGTTACTGCCATTGTGTAGATCACACAGGCACCCGGGTCCAGGTCGACACACCGTGCCAGCCCGCCTCGGGGTCCGGGAGGGACACAGCGCACCACTGGAGCAGTGCCGGCCCCCTTGCCGAGGCCCTGTGTCTGGGGACACCTTTCCAGTGGGCGGTCTCTCTAGGACCAGCAGGGTGACGAGGCTGGGAGGGGGGTTGGGGGGGTGGGGGACGCTCCAGGGTAGGTCCTGGAGGCACTGAGAGTTGGACAACAGTGTGTGTAGGGGGCACAGAGGAGCCAACCGCACGCCGCAGTTTGTCCCCTCGTTCCTAGTCTGTCTCCGGCCTCTGGCCTCAGCCAGGCTCTGGGCCAGCGCCAGCAGTGGGGACCAAGTGGAAGCCACCCAGGTGAGCGGCACGCCACTGCGGTGTCACACCTGGGTCCCCATCGCCTGGGCAGTTTGGGGAATTAAGGCAGCACGGTGCCTGGAGCCCCAGGACAGGCCCACCCTGGCCAGAAGTAACAGAGCAGGGGCCTCTTCCTGCCCTTGGGGGGCAGATTAAACAGGATTCTGGCTGGAACACAGCCACGGACTAAACAATCGGGAAGGATGGGGTTTCTGCACACAGGTGGCAAGGCTTCAAATCAAAGGGACACCTTATCTCCTGCAGATAAACACCGCTTTCTCTTCTTCCTCTGGGTCTCCTTAATCCTCCCAGGAAATCTGAGCAGGAAAGCCGGGCTGCTCCGGGGCCAGGGGAAGTTTGAAAGGACTTAAGAATCGCTGAAATCGTGGTGAACAATAAGGGAGCTTTCAGGGCGGAAGCCGGCTGCAGGTGCCTCCTTCGTCCCAGGAGGCCTGCTCACCTGGGAGCAGGCGGGCCCACCGCGGCTCGATGGCAGCCGGGTCCCTCGCCGTGGGCCCCCGGGAGCACCGTGAGAGGCCCTGTGGGTGCCGTACCTGAGCACCTCCTGGACGGTCCGGTGAGCCTCGTCCCGACACTTCATGCCCACCAGGCAGGCGTCCCATTGCTGCAGGACCTGCCTCTTCTCCATGGCGATGGCGTCGATCTCCGTGCAGGCCTGTGGCCGAGAGGGGACGCTGTGCCCACACGCCAGGCTCGGAGCCCCGAGCCGCCTGCACCCTCTCCCTTCCCCATCACCTCCCTTTTCTTCATCTTGCTCCAGCAAGAGGACAAACACGAAATGAGACGCAGCTCTGCAGACTCCTCCGACCCCTGCCTGAGCCTTTCCTTGGGGCCCCCGCGGGCTTGACGCCAGGGGAAAAGGGGAGGAGGAGGACGACCTGGGTGGACACCTGCTGCCCGCCAGACCCTACACGGGGGCTGGGCTGCAAAGACTTTGGCTGAAGCCATTCTTTAAGTATTTTAAACACCTTCCTCATTAAAAAACAAAAAACAAAAAAAAAACAAAAAAAAAACCACAACTGTGGCCCTGGCCAGGTAGCCCAGTGGGTCAGAGCGCTGTCCCGATGCACCAGGGTTGTGGGCTCAATCCCCGGTCAGGGCACAGACAAGAACCAACCACTGAATACACCAATAAATAGAATAACAAAAATCAAAATTTCTCTCTCTCCCCCCCCACCCCATCTCTCTCTCTCTCTCTAAAATGAAATAAAAAACAATTTTAAAAGTGTGTTGATTCTATACAGTAAGCAGAAAAAAACAGCAGCGCGTATGAGTCCCGCTTCGAGTCTGTCCCCTCCGACACCCGGTGCTGTCCTCCCCGTCACGCGTGTGTGACTGTGTTCTCCATGTCGGTTTGTGATTCTGTGCTAACAATCAGCATACGGTGAGTGAGTTTCCACGTCAGCAAATGTTTAACGACCTTTAATGACCCGGGGGCTCGGGGAGCTGACCCCTGGCGCAGGCGACATCTGGCGTGCCCAGTCTTCCTGCCTTGTTGGGGGCGCCCCAGCCCACTGACACCGCCTTCCCGCCGGGCAGCTGTGCCCGTCCAGGGTCTGCTTCCCGTGCCACGCCGAGGAAGCCCTCTCTGGCCCAGGAGTTTGGAAATATTTTTCTTTTCTTTTCCTCGGGTACATTTTCCCCGTTTAAAAATTCTTGATCCCATCTGGAATTTATTTTAGTGTCTGGTATGAGGAAAAAGTCTAATTTCCCTCCCAAATGATTAACCACATGGCCCGACACCACGGGGTGTGTAACTCCCTGGTTCCCCGTGATTTACAACCCACAGCATTTTCAGAGGCCCGTGCGCCCCGGCCCAGGGACATGCGATGCTGGCCTCCGGGGCGATGCTGGGGGCACCCACCGTCCCCGTGTGCCCAGCCAAGACTCTTCGATTGTGGCACAGCAAGTCCCATGTCTCAAGACACCCCGCCGTGGGTCTGCAACTGGGGCGGTCGGCACCCTTCGTGAACCTTCCCTTCCAAAACAAGTCTTGGCTGGTCTTCTGAAGTTATTTTCCAGATAAACTACAGAATTGCTTTGCAAACGAAAAGCCGCGTTTTCTGAGATTCTGACGGGAACACATCTGGACTAAGTTTATCTCCAGGCTGGGAGGGAGGCAGCTCTCCCGCGGGCCTGGGCCCTCTCCCTCCCTTCAGAGACAGCGGCCTGTCCCTCCCTGTGTCCCTGCACACGCGGACGCTGACGGGGAGTCACAGTAGCTTTGGTCTCTAGCGTTGGCCCCAGAATTGGGTGCCACACTGGGTCTGCCCCCCCACTCCACACGGAGTGGAGATTCGGGTGCTGCCCTGGCCTGAGCTTGTCAGGAAGGCTCCGCCCGCCCCGAGGAGCCACCCTGCGGCCACGGCGCTGGCTGAGGGGCCGCCCTGCGGGCACAACACCAAGGGCCAGTTCCTGGGAGGGCTCCCAGTCCGTCTCTGGCTACAGGAGGAGTAACTGGGTGGCCTCAGTCAGTCGGTGCCTGCTCCGTCCCCACAGGGCCAGCCCGACTCTCTGAGATGCGGACGAGGACCCAGAGCTCAGTCGTTCATTCGACAGGCATGTGGGCAGCGGGCGCCATGAGGTGGGCAGCGGGCGCCACGAGGTGGGCGTGTGTGGGTGCTTCTGCAGCTGAGTTGGGGGGTGCCGCTCTCACCTCGCTCACGGCCTGGCGGAGCAGCCGGGTGTCCTCAGCCTGCGCGACATACTGAGCCTCGAACAGGGCGACCTGTTCTTCCAGCTGGTTGGCCCGGGCAGTGAGCTGGTCCACGTGCAGGTCCTGGGGAAGGAGACCCCGTGTGGGCCTCTCAGGGCCCGACCCCCGACCCGAGGGGGTGACCCGAGGCTGGCCACGGCCTCTTGGGGCTGCGGCGTTCACGCGAGGGGCCCGGCGAGGTGCCCCCCAGCCCTGGCCTCCCAGAGCGCTGTACCTGCTGCTTCTTGTCCCGCTCGGCCCGTGCCCGCTCCGCTTCCGACTTCTTCACCACCTGCGTCATGACGAGGATGTCGCCCTGCACGTCCTGGTCCACGTTCTGCATGTAGAAGACGTTCAGGGCCAGGCTCTCCATCTCGGCGTGTAGAGCTGCCACTGCAGGGCGGGGGCGGGGGAGGGGGCGGCGTTAGGGCCCGCTGCCCCGCTCCTCCCGGGGCTGCCCGCTCGGTCACCGGCCCTGCTTCAGCTGGGACATCTCACTTCCACCGACTGGCTTCTGACGGCTCTTCGTGGGAGAGTGGGCAGGGTGGGCAGAGTTTTCAGTGGCCCTGCAACCTTTGACCCCAGTGTCACCCCTGAAAATGAACTGATTGCAGGAGTGACCTTCGTGCGGCAGAAGGGAGACCTTCGGGTGGCCTGACCCACGCAGGCGGGCCTTTCGGAAGCAGAGCATGCCCTCCGGCTGGTGAAAAGCAGAGGCGGGAGTGGGAACGATTCTCTCGGGGTCAGGGGAGTGCGGGGAGTGGGGGGGGGCAGTTCTGCCTCGCACTGCGCCCACTTTCTGTTCCTCCCACAGCCAGCGGGGGTGCCAGTGGGCATTCTCCGCGCTCCCGGTTTTCTCACTGCAGCTTCTCCAGGGCGGAGAGCGGAGTGAAGCTCCCAGGCTAGTCCCTGGCACACACTCACCCGGGCCTGTCCGCCTGCCCCGTCCAGGGCGCACCGTGGGCTCCACCCGACACCCCTCAGCGCCCGCCCAGAAAAGGCCTTCCCTCTCCTTGAACGGGCGGATATGACATTTTAAACCAGTCCGTTTCCTGACTTCAAACTACTCCAGAAATAAGCCTTTCTTGGCCGAGGGGTATTTTTCTTTTAATATATTGTCAAGCTGAGTCTTCTGTTGCTGAACCGGTATTTCGTATTTGCTAGTGGGCATCTAGGACGCTGACGCCTCCCAGGTGGGTCGGCTGCAGAGTTTTCTATTTCCGGTGTGGCCGGCCTTTGCAGCGGAGTCGTCCGGAGCCTGGGACGACCAGCCTGGGAGGCACTCCCCTGTGCCCGCCCACGGGGGGTTGGTGACCAAGGAAGCGCTGTCCTCTCTGCCAGCCCACGGCATGCCCCCACCCCTTTGCTTTTGGAATTCAGAGGCGTCACCAGCGCTGTCTATGCGTGCTCGTCATCCCTGCCACCTGCGTGGCCCCCCGAGTCTGTGCCTCTGAACACTCGTCTGTCTTGAGTTCCCGCAAATGTTTTCCTCTGAGGCCATTAGCTAGTGCCCCTAATCTTCTGGAATGCCTCTCTTAGGGACGTTACCTTCCCAGGTCTGCCCACCTTTCACCTTTCTCAGAACGCCCATTGCTTTGAGTGTCTGCCCTAAACTCCGGGGAGAATTCCTCAAACTGGCTTTTCCGTTCCCGTGTTCAGTTTTCACTGGTCTGAATACTCAATGCCTCTTCTTGGCTGATGATTATTTTTAAATTCCAAGCATCCTTTTCTGCAGTACTTCGGTCTCGGTGCTGGACGAGCTTCCCAGAGCACTGATGGGGGCCCTGCTCCGTTTTGAGGGCCGGGTTGGCCCGGGCAGGTGTCTGACCAGCCCGGGCCGTCCCGATGACTCACGCTTTCACGGGAAGGTTTCGGTGGCTGCTGGGCTTCACCTCCTTCCCAGGTGAGGCAGGCAGCCATGGACCTTGTTCAGGGGCAAAGCTCCCTGTTGACCAAAGGGACGCAGTGGCCACACCGGTGGGCAGGGCCAGGGAGGGAGAACTGGAGTCATTAGCTGGGACCCGTGCTGGGTGGGGCAGCCTCCGCTTCTGCTGCCTGGCCACTTCCGGAAGGGACACAGAGTTGGCAGAGACGCTGAGATCTTTCCAGAAGCCCACCCACACTTGGAGCCTCCGCTGAGGGGCGCTGGTGGGCAGTCCCCGAGGTGTGCGGCAGGGACGGCACGCCCGCTTTCAGGTGGTTGTCACACCTGGAGGACCGACGTGGCTCTTTATCGCTCTATCGTGAAAGTCGTTTCTTCCCTTTCGGCCACGTCAGCGGCGATTAGCGCCCGATCAGTGAGCACTGGCGGGGCCGTCGTCGGGAAGCCTCTCCGGCTGTCCTCGGGGCCACCGGGCTTCTTTCCAGCCACGGCTGGAACGGACGCGCCATTCGGTTCTCTTACCGATTCTTTTCGGTCATTTCCTCCATTACAATCGAAATACCGAGTTGTTACAGTCGGAAATGTAAAAAAGCACCAAGACTAAAATAAGGTAAAGCGGGTCAAAGAAGTTGCCGTTCCCTGGGACCCCGTGTGACCCCTGTGCTGCGCACGGAGTCACTGGAGTGGTGACAGGGCTCGTGAGGGCGCCTGGCTTCCCTGCACCTGCGGCCCAAGGCTGCACCTGCCGGTGCCCTGCGGTCCCGTGCTTCCCGGCCTTCCAGACACACCCACCTTGGAGCTCTACAGCCCGGCGCCGCTCCCGCTTTTCACTCTGGGCGCCCTGATGTGCAGGCTGCCCAGCTGGCTGCTTCTTAAGCAGGTGCCTTTCCAGACACTTATGCCTTTTCCAAAGAGGCTGGGCGCCCGCCAGGACATGCTTTTCTCCGTGTCCCGTGACGGCCCGTGGGGGGCCCTCAGGGGCGCGACTGCTCATGGGGATGCCCAAAGGGGTCGCGACGGGAGGTGGGGAGCCCTCGGGACAGGACGGGATGCGGAGCCGCTTACGCTTCCTGTGCTCCTCGTTGGCCACCTCGCAGGTCTTGGTGTAGAGGGCGCGGGCCTGCTTCAGCTCCTCCTCCTGCCGCTGGCGGGCACACGCCGTGAGGGAGTAGCGGTCGTGGTTCTTCTCCAGTTGCATCTGCAGGCGCGCCAGGTGCTGCTGGACCCCGTAGAGGTCCACCCCCAGCTCCTGCCGCTGGGCTCGGCTTCGCTTGGTGGCCATTCCCTGCGGCGGAGGGAGGAGCTGGGTCAGGGGGACGTGGGCACCGGGGCGGCGGCCGGCGGGATGGCGTGTACGCACCAGGTCGCGGACCTCCAGCGTCAGCTTCTCTATCTGGCGGTGAAGGTAGCTCTTCAGGGCAGCCTGGAATCTCAGCATCAGGGGCTAAAACGAGGGCAGAGCACCCGGTCAGTCTCCCCGCCCCTCGTGTCTCAGCCTCAGGCACCTCCCTGGGGCGGGGGGGCAGCGCAGGAACCACCTCCGTGCTGGGCGCTCGCTAGTCTGGCCTGGGTTCTTACTCTGGAAGCCCGAGGTCCCGTCGCAGGCACTGCAGACCCGAGTGTGTGTTTTGGCAAAAGGACAGGTCACGCTGGGCCAGGGTCCCGCGGCGGCCCAGGGTCAGGGGGGCGCTGGTACCCATGAGCACTTAGCCCTTCGGGGGGCAGCCCCACCCCTCCTGCAGGACCGGAGCCCAGGGCTTTGCAGACAGGTTCTTCCCATCAGGTTTTGTCTCCCCACCTGCCCACGATGCCCCCGTGGCAGGGAATGATGGGGTCCCGAGTGCCTGCAGTGCCGGGACTGAAAAAGGCCGATTTGGGGTGTATGGGCCTACAAGGGGAACGTGCTTTCCAAAGCAGCAGGTCAGCACCATGCAGAATAACGGTTCCGTGACCAGGTGGCGTGGGGGTCCAGCATCGGGGTGCTGGGGTGGCCCATGGAGGCAAAGGGCAGAGAGAGGCCCGAGGGTCTCTAAGTTGCTTCCCACCTACGCAGAACCGGGCACGGTTTCCTTACGTGGTTTGGGTCCAAGACCACCAGCGGGGACGCATCTTCTTCAGCCCCGACAGTCCCCTCGGCTCCCTCGGAGGGCCTGAACTGCTGGATCCTGTCCAGGAAGGAGGTCGGGGACCCTTCCCTGGGGTGGGCATCGGGCTCCTCTGGAGGGGACAGCAAAGGACAGGGAGGAGGTGATAAAGACAGCTGTGAGACAGCTGGTTTCCAGCCGCAGGCACGCGAGGGGGCTTGGGAAAAAGGGGCCAGTGGGCAGGGGTTCAGAGCTCCGTCCGCAGCATCTTCTGCTCCTGAATCTCTGCACGGATTCGACGTGCTCCGCGGAGAGAGCCACACGCATTGTGGACAGAAAGTTAGCGTCTCACTGAGGGGCATCCCCAGCCCCGGAGGGACTGGGAAGTGGCTTGTCCTGAGGGCAGGGGCCATGGTACCTGACTTGTGTCCCGAGGGCTGCTCCGGGGACAGGGACAGCTCGCCCGAGGACGTGGTGATGCTACCCTGGC
Organism: Micronycteris hirsuta; assembly: GCA_004026765.1. Taxonomy (NCBI): domain Eukaryota; kingdom Metazoa; phylum Chordata; class Mammalia; order Chiroptera; family Phyllostomidae; genus Micronycteris; species Micronycteris hirsuta. The sequence continues at coordinate 15,181 of PVJI01025827.1, forward strand.
TCAGCCTCGGGGGCCCCGGCTGGAGGTCCTCCTCTGACGTTTTCTAGAGTGAGAACAGCCAGGCCTGAGTCTGCAAGCTCAGCCAGACAGGGAGGTGACTGGGCTCGAGGGTGGCGGTGCTCCCCACCCAACAGGATCATAGAAGAAGAGAAAGCTGTCTGGACACAAAGACTATCCGGCTCGCCCTGCCCGGGGTGGCTCAGCGGGTGGGAGCACCATCCTGCAGAACAAACGGCTGCTGGTTCGACTCCGGTCAGGGCCCTCGCCTGCGTGTGGGTTCAGTTTCTGGTCGGGGGGCATAAGAGAGGCAGCTGGTCGAGGTTTCTCTCCCTCCCGTTCTCCCTCTCTTCCCTTCTCTCTAAAAATAAATAAAATCTTTTTTTTTTTTTTTAGAGTATTTGGCTTTCGCAAATGGTCAGAAAGGACCTTGTCCATCCAGCTCCCCCCAGCCCCACCCTGGGATCCAGGCGGGCCCTCCGCCTGTCTGGATCTGTGACTGCAGAGGGACGGGCGCACCGGGCAAGGCTCCTCCCCCGCGGACGCCGACCCCCGGGGACGGTGACAGCGTCTCTCAGCATCCTCCTTACAAACCCGCCCTGGCCTCCCAGGAGGGCTATTTCTTTTCTTTCAGACCATTTGCATCAGGAACATTCTGATAAGAAAATGTTTTTCCTCGATAAAACCGCCTGGCTCCACCTTAGTTTGACAAGGGACCTGGGATCTGGTCATTGGCGACAGTTCTTGCTGGTGATCACCTGGTGCACACAAGTCACCACCATGACCTTGCGAGACCACCCCGGGAAGGAGGCGCCTGCAGGCGAAGGGGCCCCGCGGAGGCTAAAGCCCCTGCGCGTTCACACAGCCAGCCAAGGGCAAGTTCCAGGTTGGGCGTCTCAGCCCCCAGCCTGCGTGCTTGTAGCTGTACCTCCTCAGAGGAACCAGAGTGAAATGCCCGCCTAGGGGGTGTCCAGAAAGGGTCCCCTAATGAGCAGTCAGTGAGGCGTCTCTGCGTCCCACTGGACCAAGCGGCCCACACTTCCACAACTTTTTTTTTTTAGAGAGAGGGAAAGGAGGGAGAAAGAGGGGGAGAGAAATGTCAATGTGTGGTGGCCTCTCCTGCGCCCCCTACTGGGGACCTGGCCTGCAACCCAGGTGTGTCAGGGAATCGAACCGGCGACCCTTTGGGCGGCAGGGTGGCACTCAGTCAGCTGAGCCACACCATCCGGGGCTACAGCTCGTCCCTCTTCTGGAGAGCTGGCGCCAGCCGGGAGGAAAGACATAGGGCTCCCCCTTAGCGTCTGTTTCTGCTTTTCTGGTTGGTCGCATTTGGAAACCGTTTCCCAGTGAAGTTTCTAGAAACTAGCCCCAAGGATGGAAATTGGGTTCACAGCTCCACAGGCCAACCTCCACTGCAAATCTCCTGGTCATCCGAGAGGGCGAAGACGCTTTACTTTGCGGTCATACTCTTAGACGTGGTCCTGATTGTGTGCGTGCCATTTATAATCATAAAGCTTAATGAGGGCCCGTCGAATATCCGATCATGTCTTTTTCCAAAGTTACAAACTCAGGTTTCACGGGGCGAGGAGCTATTGTTGCTTCAGGAGGGCAGCCCGGGAGCAAGACTGAGCGTCCGCCGCCACAGCTGTGTGGCCCTGGGCAGGGCAGGCCCTCTCCCCCGTCTCCCACCTGTGCCGTGAGGATGATGCCGTGCCCCACAGGGCTGCTGCCGCGTCCACCACGGTCGGTGTTGGAGAGGTGGGACGCTCCTCCCCCGCCCCGCCCGGCCCCTCGCTCCCCTCTCAGAGCTCGCCCCACAGGGGAGCCCGCCTGAGGCAGGGCATGGGCCTGCGCGGGGCGAGGAGGTGGGGCGCGGAGGTTAGCCTTTGGGGGCGGGCACCACAGGGATGCCTGTGCCTCCCCCGGCATGACTGGAGTGCTCTGCGGCCACACCGGGCTGGCGGTCCCCCCCTGGAGGGCGTGGGTGAAGGGCACCCCCTGGTCGCGGAGCATCTCGCTGGACTGGCAGCTCGGAGACCACAAACCAGGATGCGCCCCCCCCTCCGTTTAGGACGCCCCCACCCTTGGCAATTTCTAACAGGGATCGCAATGGGGTTTTGAAGTGCGCCTGCATTCCCCACGCAGGGTGACACACCGCGGGGGCAGCAACACGCTGGCATGAAACAGACCACGGGCTACTCACCGGACTGCTGGCCCTGCGCCCAGGAGCGCCCGGGCCCGCTCCCCGCGAGATGGGGCCTGCCGCTCCCCTCCGAGCTCTTCCAGGCGGGGACACGGGCTCATCTTCCTCTCTGGCCACGTCCCCGGGACCGGCGTCTGAATACATCCGGTCTGAGGAGCTGACTCTGCCCTCCGGGGACGTGGTGTCCCCTTCAGTCTCCAAGTCCTCCTCGCTTTCCACTTCCTCATCCGGTGCGACTTCTCCGTCAGGTGCCACTCCCCCTTCAGGTGCGACTTCTCCGTCAGGTGCGACTTCTCCGTCAGGTGCCACTCCCCCTTCAGGTGCGACTTCTCCGTCAGGTGTGACTTCTCCGTCAGGTGCCACTCCCCCTTCAGGTGCGACTTCTCCGTCAGGTGCGACTTCTCCGTCAGGTGTGACTTCTCCATCAGGTGCCACTCCCCCTTCAGGTGCGACTTCTCCATCAGGTGCGACTTCTCCGTCAGGTGGCACTTCCCCCTCGGGCGTGGCCTCCCTCTCAGAAGGCTGGGTGGCATCAACAGCTTCTTCATTTTCTTGGTCGCCGCCCTCTGCCGTTGGAACCTACCGCCATGTGGCAGGGACAAAATCAGGAAACCAAGTCACATGGGGTCTCGTGAGGTCCCATTCCTTATTTATTTTTTATTATATTTTATTGACTGTGCTATCATATGTGTCCCAATCCCCCTTCGGAGGTTTTAGAGCAATGTGATTACACCGGTGAAGAAACCCCACCACACACGTCTGGGCCAGGCTCAGAGATGGTTTCGGCTCTAACTCATCTCTGCTGCATTTTTGCTGCTGCTGTTTTCTGTGGTTGGTGATTAGTTCGCGCCGGTCGTTGCAGGGAACGACGGCTGACCAGCTCGGGGCCTGGAAGGGCACCGCGTCCTGCCAGCCCGCCAACCCCTCGCAATGCGCGGAAGGAAACCGCGGCTCTCGGCTCCGGCCCGGGGCCGCTCTCGGGCAGGGCGCACCGTTCCGGAGCGAGTCCCGAGCGTCTCCAGTTCCCAGTCAGCGCAGGCCCAGAACAACTCGGCCCGAGGGGAACTTTACCCGGTGGCCTCCGGTGTCCTGGTCCTCCGCTCCAGGAGTCGAGTCTCCCTCCAGGTGAGACCTGGTGGCAGAAAGGCCGTGTGATCGCGTGGCACACTAGAGGCCTGTCTCCCCGGCCTTCCCCACCTCCGGGGCGTCTCTGCGTGTCCAGGTGGTGACTTGTGGGTGACCGTCGTGTTTGTCACCAACCCCAGCCCTGGACGGCGCCGGTCCCGAGGTGGGAGGGCAACCCCAGGCGGCTCCAGGTGGGAGAGAAGGAAAAACGTGACTATTGAGACATTCCCCGCGCGAGGGGTCGCGCCAGGAAAGCCGCCTGGAATGCGCTGTGTCCGCGACACGCCCGAGGCGGAGAAAGACCAAGAGGCCGCGGCAGAAAAAGGACAAATACTCGGTGGACGCCGGGCTGGGCAGGACGGGAATATCCCGATTTACAGGCTTAAAATTATTTTTTTCTAATTAACAGTACAAGCTCATTATCTTTTTAAAGGCAAACTAAAGCAGAAATGTGTGACTCGGGCGATAAAAATGCCCCGTGACTTGTCCGCTCAAATAACCGGCGGTGGCGGTGCGGGGCCCGAGCGCACGTTCTTTCCAGGTTTCCCCGGAGTTCAAACCCGGAGGCCGCCCTGCGGCGCCGGTCGGCGGCCAGACTGCCCCTCGAACGTAACCGGACTTCTTCCCACGTCGGGGATCCTGGACCAGGCCCGCTTTCTTTCTTTCTTTTTATTTCTTTCTTTTTTTTTTAATGGAACAATACTGACATGTCTCAGGTTCAGGGCGAATTCTTCCAAAGAGCGTCTCTGCTTTCAAACGAAGCCTGAGACGGGCCCGGTGGCAGGTCCTTCCCGGACCACCTGCGCTCCGGCCGCCCGCCCCCGCCCGGGGGAGCCCCGGGCCCGGGGCGGGGGCGCGGGCGCCCTTCCAAGGGGGGAGGGAGGCTGGGCTGGGCTCCCGCTCCCGGGGTCACCGCAGCGGCGGCCCCCGAGGATCCCACCCCGCAGAGCCGCCGGCGCGCCCCTCCGGCTCCGCAGCAGAGGCCGCCGGCGTGGGGTTGCCATGGTTACTGCCGGGCGCCCGGGTCCGGGTTTGGCGAGGGGGGCGTCCGGGCCCAGGAGAGCGAGAGCGGGTGCGGGAGCGGACAAAGGGCGGTGCGGAGGGAGAAGGGGCGCAGGGGGCGGGCGGGGCGGGCACGGAGGCGGCAGAGGCGGGAAGAGAGGGGCGAGAGGGTAGGGGCGCCTCGGGGGCTGCGGGGCGCTATGGAGAGGGGAGCCGTGGGGCAGCGGGCGGCTCCGAGAACCCGGCCTCTGGACCCCGCTTACCGGCCGGCCCCGGCGCCCGGCTCCGCCATCGCCCGTTGCTAGGCGACGCCGTCAACATCCGGCCCGCGAGACCCCGCG
>PVJI01025828.1:0-19857 GCA_004026765.1 Micronycteris hirsuta
TGGGCGCCCGGTCGGGTACCTACTCCGTCCGCCCCCGATTAGCTCCACTGGGTGCGCGCCCAATCCAGGAGCTCAAAAGTTGGGTTTGCCTTTCAATTCAGACTCCAGTTCTTCCTGCTGGGAACACCAGCCTCTGCAAATCAGTCCCCAGGTAAGCACCGACCTCCGGACTGCTGGGGACCAAGGCTCTTCCAACAGAGGCGCGCGTCTGCCTTGGCAACTCACACACCCCAATCCAGCTCCCTCCCTCGGAACCTGGAGCAAACCGGGAAGCTGCTGCTACTGGATCCGCAGACCTCCTGGCTCCCCGTGAGGCCCCAGTGACCCCTTCCCTCCAAAGCAGTCTCCCTACCGGCTGATCTTTCAGTTTTATGCGCAGTCCTGGTTTCCAATCTTCTCTACTCTGGAATACAACTGGGTGATCGCTCTGCTCCTCAGAAAATCGGCCCGATATCCCGCCAGTGGGCCGGAGAATAGCGATCATGCTTCTCCCTTCTCCGCCGCCATCTTTCTCTACAACTTCTTCTGAGATGGACCCAGATCTACTTGTATTTACCATCCTTCTCACCCAAGCAAAGAAGAAAAAAGAAAAGAAAGAAAAAAGCACATTGATACATTGATGGTGAGTCCCTATGGTTGTACTACAGTAGTAATAAGTATTATAGCAAAGTAAATACCATGGATGGCTATGAGTTTTACAAAATATTTATAAAGCATTAATAGTGTGTCTGGCTTAGAGTGCTATAAAAGTGTTTTTAAACAAAAATGAATGGGGAAAAAATGTTGAGTAAAGGAATGAAACTTCATTTCTGTTGATGGATAGAGCTCCTTCTTAAGACAAGAGAGTAGTATGCCACAGCTTCTTAAAGAAAAACGGGAAAATATTTTCTATGCCTGACTGCACACATCCACACTGAGAACCAGGCACTCTTTAATGAGGAATGGGTAGCACCCAATTCCACCTGGTTGATAACTCTACAAACTGTAATATACATTTCAGCTTAGCTGGACGAATTCTTACTTGCTAAGCTGTTAGTGAATCTTGTAGGATGCCTAACCCAGCACTCTTTTCACTGTCCCTGACCCTCCTGAGAATACACTGAAACCAGTTTATCTGGAAAGACTCTTGCCACAGCCTTTGCCCAGATCTCCCAAGAACAAGGACCAAGAGCCTGTCTTCATCCCACACCTGTCTCAGAAACATCTGTGAAGACGGTGCGCATAAATACACTGGTCCAGCGAAAAGATTCTTGTGAAAATTATCCTGTATCCTTTATTATCTCATTCTCCAGAGAGAAAAAAATGTCTACTCTTTTTTTTGGCCATTTAAATTTCCTCTAGCTGCAAAATCCTAGGTCAAACCTCACTCCTCCTTAGAACTCTGGTATGGGCAAGCAGAAAGAATCAATTTTGAAATCTGTGACTTCCCACTGACTGTAAATTTCTTCATCTGTAAAACATAAAATGCTTACTTAGAATTTCTGCAACATTGCTGAAAATGGATGTAAAGAACATGCTAGTAGTTAAATAAATAATATTTTAAAAATTATAATTCAAGAAAGAATAGATCTTTCTAGATCATCAAAACTTATCTAGCATTTATATTTAGCAGCCCTCGCTTCGTACTGTGGTGGTTTCCAAATACATCCCCAAATTATCTGACCTTTCTTCCATCAAGACGCTGAATGTAATTCCCTTACTCCTGAATGTGGGCTGATTACAAAGTGGCCTTAGTAACTTGCCTCTAGTGTCTGCAATGGAGTGAACATGACACTCTTTGATTTCCAAAGTCAGGCAGTAAAGGATATAGAGCTTCTTCCTGGCTCACTCTGTGAAGGCTGTTTGTCCTTGGAATGCAGCCACCATGCTGGGGAGAAACCCACACAACTTGGAAAGGCTGAGAGGAAGGGGAACTCAGGCTCCCAACATCCAGCCCCCGCTGCACTGCCAGCTGACAGGCAAGGCTACCCGGCCACCGCTGTGACCAAGCCCTCCAGCCCATGGCCAGGCTGCTCCGTTTGACACCCAGTGGGACAGACCAGGCTTCCCTGCCAAGTGCTGCTCACATTGTGAATTCAAGAGCAAACTGAGTGATTTTTATTGTTAAAGCTGCTAAATCTTGAGGTGGTTTGTCACACGACAATAGATAAAAGGAGCAGTACTTACATTCAATGCCACATGCAGAATTCACCATCGTACACGCAGATGTTTAAAATCTCTGAGGAGACTTTAAGCAGCTGCCTATAACAACATTCAGAGCTTAATAAGCACCTTGTTATTATTAATTAATTTAATTGATTTGAACATTTCATAGGACCAAAGGAATTGTTTTTATTTTGTTTGTTTGCATTAAATAGGTATTTATGGCTTGAAAAAACAAAAGCATTATTTTGTAATTTTCTTCTTTGAAATTCTTATCTTGAAGTTGAGGTGATCAAAACAATTTTTAAGAACTGTTACTTAAGCTGAAAGTTAGATTCTACAAGATAGAAATTGCTTGTCAACCTAAAATATTTGGAAATACACACACACAGTAATGGAATTTTAAATAATTAGAAGTGACATTTTCCTGTGACAAGAACTGTCCTTTGCATGCACCTGCCTTTGTTTTCACTACTGATTATACGTTAGATTGGTGTCCAGAGTTTTTGAAATAAAGAACAAAATACAATTCTCTGAGTGGATTAGTTTTGAGATGCAGAGCGTGAGTCCAGTCCACTAAGTTTGGTGTTTTGGCATCTCAGGAGTGTTACACTCTTCAGTAAAATAGGGGGAGGGAGGAAGTGAGAGCTAGTTAACGTATATAAACATCTTAATCACTTCCTTCGCCGCCAGAGAAAAAGAAATATAAAGTAAAAATAGAAATTATATTTTTTGTTTAAAGTACTACTGAAAATGTGGTGTAAGAAGCATGAGTAGTCTCAGGTAAATAGATTGTGTCCCAATGGTTCCCCGAGGGTAGTTAGGAGGAAGAACAGGCTCTGGATGGAAACGCTCTTATGTCATGGGGAAAAGTTACCATTCAACTGTGACAGCCTTAACAACCTGCAGACAGCTCTAGGAAGAGAAAGATATACTAGTGGTCCTAAGAATCTTTCACATCTCCTTAAGCACCTGAGCCCAGTTTTTGAGTCATATTCTGTGGGTGTCTATTAAGTACTATGAGTAATCCGGTTGATTCAAGCAAAATCAGAATTTGGACTTGAATTACCCTGGTGACTGCATTTAACTGTATACTTCACTTCAGCTGGGTAAACCTATTCTAAGTCATTATGATTTTTGTTGAAACATAGGGCCAAGTTGATATTAATTATACCTAGGACATTTCTTTGCAAAGACAAAAACATTTATTTGTTGGAGGTCATCTATCAAAATCTGCTCATAGGTCTATCCTTTGAAGTCTTGACTCTGATGTTTTTTCACTGGGTCCTGAAATCCATAGATTACTGAATCCATGTCAGTAATCCATAGATTACTGAGATAATCTATGAGTGAAGGGTTGGCGGACAAGCAGAAGGTAGAAGAAAGCACATGAAAGTCCGTAATCTAACTTACAGGGTAACTGGTGTTACAAAAAGAATTTTAAATGGACATGAGGAAAGGTGACATTTTGTTTCTTTGTGGAGCTTTGCCTTATAAAACAGGTGACTCAGGTACAAGGATGGGCGTGGTCCCACATCCGCCTTGGCACCAGGTGGTTTACCTGCCCTCTCTCGTTCTTCAGCAATGTGGTAAAGACATTGTTAGACCAGAGGAGAGCTAAGCTTCTTCTCTGCACAAATAGATGTTTTGAACTTTATTGAGGTATACTTAATATACAGAAAGTTGGATATATTTGGTGTATATGTCTTGATGAGTTTGAACATATTCATGTACCTGGGACACCATTATTATCAACAAGGTAATAAATATTTCCCACCCCTCCAAAAGATTTCTTGTGTCTCTTTGCTGTTTTCCCTCCCTGTGCTAAGAACACTTAGCATGAACTCCAGCTTTTTAACAAGTTCTTAAAGGTACCATGTCATGTTATTAACTATGGGTTCTGTGGTTTATAGCTCATCTCTAGTAATTCACCTTATGTAATGATAACTTTATACTCATTGAGCAGCCCCTTTTTCCTTCCCCCACCCCCTGGTGAGCACCATTCTCTCCTCTCCCATGAGTTTGACTGTTTTAAATACCTCTTCTAGGTGGAACCATGCAGTATTTGTTCTTATGTGACTGCCTATTTCATTTAGCATAATGTCTTCTAGGTCCATTCATGCAGTTATAAATGGTAGAATTTCCCTCTTTTTTAAGGCTGAGTACTATTTCATTGTATGCATGTACTACATTTTATTATCCATTCATCTGCTGATGGACATTTGGGTTCTTCCCAAATCTTGGCTATTATGACTAATGCTGCAAATCAACTTGAAAGTGCAAATATTTCTTCAAGACAAATAGATTTTATGATTTTATGTGAAATTATGCACAGGAAAGCGGAAGGACAATCTATATAGATTTAGAAAAATAATAATAAATTAGCTCTACATGACAACAATGAATATCCATCCAAATCGTGGTTATTGGGTACCCTACAAAAATGAAGGTAAAGATGGATACTACCAATCTGGAATTCATTCTGCTTTTTAAAGCTAAATAGTCATTTACTGAAGCTAGTTGTTACAGAAAAAGAAACTAGTTACACTTTTCAAATTCCAACTGTTGAACGATACATTTACACCAACTTTGGAAATGTACTTTGGCAACCGTTTATAAAGACAGCTTATTGGAGTGGCACTCAGCAAGTCCATTGCAGAATAAATCCAGCACATGGAATATGAGTGCTCGGCCTGACTCTGTCTTATGAAGTTGCCTTGTTATGGGTTTTTTAAAGCATTCTTGGAATTTTTAGACCTTGAATTGATTTCCATGTTGATATTTAATCTGATTAAGTTTAAACCATCTGTCTATAAACATTTGGTAAATTTTTTTGTCTGGCTTTAAAAAAATCAGTTATATAAGAAATAAAATGTAATAAACCAACTTGTAGTAATTTTATTATATTGTGGTATTTTAGGATCATTTATTGCTTATGGAAATTTAAGCAATTTTAACAATGTTATGCATATGTATACACACACATACACAGACAGACTTACCATATATAGTCATTTCTGACTCAATATAATAAAATGAACCGAGTTTGCTATTCTATTTTATGGAAACAATAAGCACATTTATTGAAGCTTGACTTTTGAATACTTTAAAATTTTTTATAAACTTTTTCTTCAGAAATAACAGTTACATATTAGAATTCTAGAACCGATGAGAACCAAACTTAATTTTAAGTTTCATTTACATTTCCTATTCTCCAGTGCAAATGCAATTTTATTTACTTCATATAAAATATGTAGATTAGTGGTTATGGATATTCAAAGCTTTTTAATGTACTATTTTAAAAAATAATTTTAGTATAATAAATGTTTTGGAGTTTTTATTTAAAAATATGTCCTGATATTAAATATGCCTTTTAAATTTTGTTATAGGCACATATTCTTATTTGAAGTTGATATGACTGAAAAAATGTGGTTAAAAAAAGCTAAAAAAAACCAAAGATCTATTTTAGTGTTTGTGTGTGTACACAGGCATGTGTGCATAGAAATAATTATTTCTATACCTAATTGGCAGAGAACTATTTCAACTGAAGGCTGAAAAGAGGATGTCAGAATTGTTCCCCCTCCTTTAAAATCTGGCTCATGTCAAGGTCATTTTAATGGGTTATAGAATGCTTTCTGAGGGAGATTGCTGGCTTCTTCTTGGCCTAGAGAAAGTTCTAGTTTTAGAATTCTGTTTAAACTAGTAGGAGTCTTTGGCAATGGATAGGGTTAGTGTTTCCTAAGAAGAATGAAAGAAAAAAAAAAAGTCTTAAATATTCTTTGCAAAATAACAACCTGCAGGCTAAGAAAAGTCATAAAATTGAAAGCATTGCCATTCAACTAAGTAAAAATTACTTCATTCTTTCCTAAGAATGTTATTGGCATTTATGCGCATATCAGAAGAAAAAAAAATAACTACCACCCTCTGCACCAATAATGCATCTTAAGTAATTCCAGTTTTTAAATGGTATTAACACCCACACAGAATTCACACCTCTACTTGTGAACAAACATTTACAATGATCATTACTCAGAAGCCATTTGAAATATAAAATAATAAGTAAAAAATAACACCTTCAATTTGTGTATTTAAAAAATTTTATATGACCTTTTCTTTTATATTCACTTTGCTCTGTTTCTTTGCCAACCTGCAGTACCAAGAAAAAGGAATTATTTTTTTCTAGTCTATTTATATAGTTTATTGGTTTGATCTTATAAGTTGTGCCTAGCCTAATTGATCCTTTAAAAAAAATCCTTTGCAAAAAAGGAGAATGGAAAATTACTTGTAAGAACAGGAAACTATAATCCAGGGCTTTATTGTTTGATTGTGACATCAATGAATTTCTAACTCCAGCTCCACACTCCCCTCTACTTATTTATCTTGTTATTTATCTGCTGACAGTTACCCCCAGGTCCACATTGGAGATTCCATCGTTTTTATACTCACTTGAAACCTGACCCCAAATTCCTGTCTCTCAACCTAAGCAGATGGTCTTTCTCCCTGCATTTCCGGACACTACTCAACAGTCAACTCTCTGTGATGTCTTCCACTGACACGCCATGGGTGTCCATCCTCGTTTTTAATCTCTAGTCTCCCCAGAAAGCTTGACCTCTTCCTGTCCATTGCTAATCCCTGCACCTGTGTTTTCCAGCCCCTCTTGCTGTTCGTAGCTCATTTCCATTTTGTTTTACTTATGTACACGCTCAGACATGAGCCAAGAGAGCTAAATCAATTACAACTCCATTGTAAAAATAACACACTTCTTTCTATTCTGCTACCTCTTCAATCTAATATTTTCTTCTCTTACTGCCCTTGCACTGCCTAGCTATTTGAAAGAGAAGTCTGTCCTCTCCATCTGCACCTCTTCAAATATCCACTGTTCCTTTAATAGGTGGTATATGGCTGCAGTCCCTGTCACTCTACTGAAGATGACCAAATGACCTGAAATCTCCAGATTCAGCCAAGGCATTTCTCAGACCTCATTTTTTAAGCCTTGCTTGGACATCAAACACTGAGGAAGAGAAGCCCTCTGTCTACCAAAATGTGTCTATTCCCCCCATCATAAAGTTGATTGCTAGGAAGAGGCTGCCTGGCTATTATATTTACATTTATCTATAGCTAGTTATGTCTGATGGTATACAAGCAGGATGTAAGTCTCTTCCAGATCAAGGACTTTTTTAACACACTCTCTCCCCATCTCTCAACCAACAACAGTAAGGTCCTTTGGGGTCTGGTGCCATGATATACAAGGAGCATTTTCCCCTGAGAGGCCCACCAACCAGGACCACCTACCTATCTTGGACGGTTACATGAGCAAAGAATAAACTTCTAATATGTTAAGTCAGTAAAGGACTCGAATTTATTGATAACCACCTATAGTCCACCTTTACTGAAGCAGATGCTGCAGACCAGTGTCTCATCTGCCAAACAATTTCCTCCCTAGGATGTTACGACATGTACCTTTCCGGCTCTTGCCCACTCTCTAGTATCTCTTTCCAGTTCCTTCTGACTATGCCTCTTCCAGTCCCAACTCCATATACGAACTGACCCTGTGTTTAGGAGGTTTATTTTTTTTTTATCACCACTGGGCTTTACAACTCAGTGCTCTCGTTATGTTCATCTGCCCATGATTCCAGTGATCATCTCTATGAGTATTATTCGAAAATCCATTCTTCTAAGCTCCATTATTTCATATTCATGTCCTGCCTTATTAGTTAAAGTTATTTTGGTTGGTTGAGCAAGCAAAAGAGTACAATTTTTAGAAAATAGGAGTTAAACAATCAAACTTGGGAAATGTCAGAATCAGGACACTCTACACATAAATTGAAAATGTGTGGTCCTCTATCTTCTGTTCAAAAGCGTTTTATTCAATATACTGTTACGTTTAGTAAGACCTTCCTGATAAGGAAAGCAGTGTATTGATTTATATTTTGGAGCAGGCTTCTTATTTCATTGCAGATGGGCTTAGATGAACCTGAGTCCAGAGTAGCAGCCACTCCCCCAGACCAAGAATCTAGTTAGCCTGTTTGAACAAATTGGTTTAAACTAGAGTAGGATTGCGTACTGAGTTTGAGTAAAATTATAATCCATAAAATGAGGTTCCTAATTATATTTTATTAAAGGCTATTATCTTGAAATTTGGCCTCGATTCTCCACCACTGGCCTGGAACTGAGCTTGAATCTGGCATTAGAACTGAAAACAAAATAAAATCTAACCAGTCTGTACTGCTGGTTCAATAAGTTGATGAGAGTATTAGTAATTAACATAATTGAATACTTATTTTAGGTGTATGCAAACTTATTAAAATAGTTTTCCTGCATCTCTTCATTCAATTTTCATCATTAAGGGAGAAAAGTAATCTTAATATACTTACTTTATTTATGGAGAACACTTCAAATAATAATGTTAATTCTTTTGACCAGACATAAATCATCAAATGACATAAAAGCTCAAGAACAGTCTGTTAGAATTTGCCATCACTGAAATTCAAGAAACTAGCTTTAACACAACTGAAAAAAAAAACCTATCAATTGATATTAAAATAGCTTTATTCTTTCATTCAAGAAATGTTTGCTTCGTGTTTGCTTTATGCCAGATATTACACTTGTCACAGAAATAGATGTTAGGTTTAGTTGCAAGTGAATTTAGCATCATGAGGACCATATTTGAGCCATGAGGAGTAATAAGAGTTGTCATAAAGATCTCTTTGGCAGCACAGAGAAATATAGCAAAGGCAACTTTATAGGAGCAAGGAGAATCCCCAAAGGCCATGCTGGGTTGAATTCTCCTTTTATAAATATTGCATGATGATAAAAATAATATATAGAGAATATTTGTGAAATGCAACAAGTCTAAAGAAGAAAGCACAAGTCAATTACAATCTCACTATGCAGAAATAATTACTATAAATATTTGCTAAATTCCCATCCAATGGTTATGGTTATACATACACAATGTTTAAATAAAATTGATATCATTGTATTTATACTGTATTGTCAACTTTCTTAGTAGTATGTCATAAATATTTTCCAAAGCCATTAAAATTATTTAAAAATCCTGATTTTTAATGGCTATATAATTGTAATGGCTGTATGATGTTTCACCATATATGATGCATGAGTCAGGGTTGTTGGTTGCAAGCCACAGAAACTGACTCTGGCTGATTTAAAGAGAGAAAAATTTATTGAGAGGATATTGGACATCTCATAAAATTACTAAGAAGACTGGAGATGCAGACTCATAAAATGGCACAAACAATGGAAGAGGAAGAACCTGTCTGGTGAGGACATAACCGCTCCACCTTTTCATGCCGGATGCCGCAGCTTTTAACCCAGCATTACAGCCACTATTGTCCCAGAAACTAGATGTCACTTCCAACATTACCTTGTATCTCTGCCAGAAAGAATTTTCTACTGTCCATACTTTTTTTAAAAACTAGTTCCCGATTCAAATTTGAGAGGGAAAGACTCTGAGTGGCTGAACCCAGTCAAAAACTGACATCCTATTAGGAAGAGAAGGTGGGTAATTGTTAAGGGCTCAATTGTATGCCTCCAACATGTATATGTTGAAATCCTAACCCCCAGTTGACTGATAATGTAACTTTCTTTGGAGCTAGAGTTTTTAAAAAGGCAGATACGTGAAAATGAGGCTAATAAGGTGGGCCCTGATCCAATTTGGACATGGACGGGTACAGAGGGGAGACAGTGTAAAGACACAGAGGGAAGAGTATCCGAGCCAAGGAGACAGACGTCAGACAAAACCAACTGTGCTTAGGCTGTGATCTCAAACTTCCAGCCTCCGGAATGGGGAGAAAATAAATTTATGTTGTTTAAGCCACACAACCTGTGGTTCTTTGTTATAGCAGCCCCAGCAAATACAGTGCAGTGTGTTACCTTTTCATTTTCTGTAATTTTCATCAAAAAAGACACTGCAGAGATGTGCTATAATATATTTAAATGATGCCCTGTTAACATATGTTTAGATTACTCTTTTTCCATTTTTAATAAATTGCAGGTAGGGGAATATTTTGGTTTGTAGTGTCTGAGGAAGGTCATTTCAACTTATATTCTCATGATGTGTTTAAAAGTTGTCTATCACATCACCCTTATCAGCACAGAATGCTTTCATAGATGAAACATACTTTATATTACATGCTTTTCTTTGCTATGGAGACACTGCCCATCTGGATATCCACCCATTATTGGTTATTTGTAGCACTTTTGTCTACTTACATATTTCACCCATTTTGGATTGTTCATCAATTTCATACTGATATGAAAAAGTTATCTGTATATATTAAACTGTTATTTCTCTTGCTTTCTAAATTAATGTATAATATGGTATTATACATGATAGTATTTTCATTAAAAAAGTTTACTCTTTGTTTTAATCACAGCCAAATGTATCAATAGTTTCCTTTATGGGTAATTCCTTTCCTTTTATATTTAAGAAAGACATTTCTCAATACTAAAATAATTCATTTCACTTCACTAACTCCTGAAATGACACCAATAGCACATTCCTCCATGACGATTTTGGAAGCTGTGACTGAGTCACCTCCTGAAGTCACCGGCATAAGCAGAAAGGGTTTAGTCTTTTTTTTTAATTACTTTATTGTCGCTCAATTACCGTTGTCTGCATTTTCCCCCCACCACTCCTCCTGATCCCAGCCAATCCCACCTCCCTCCCTTGCTTCCACCCTCCCCCTTGGTTTCGTCTATCTGTCCTTTTTATAGTAGTTCCTGAAAACCCTTGTCCCCACTGTTCCCTCCCCCCTCCTCTCTGGCTATTGTTAGATTGTTCTTAATTTCAATGTCTCTGCTCATATTTTGTTTGCTTTTTTCTTTTGTTGATTATGTTCCAGTTAAAGGTGAGATCATATGGTATTTGTCCCTCACCATCTGGCTTATTTCACTTAGCATAATGCTCTCCAGTTCCATCTATGTTGTCGCAAAGAGTAGGAGCTCCTTCTTTCTCTCTGCTGCATAGAATTCCATTGTGTAAATGGGTTTGGTCTTGAAAGAGAGAGAAACTACTTGATGCAACATTAACCAGTGGCAGCTTCTCCCCCTGTAGGAGTTCCACACAAGACTTAATTAAGATCACACAAAACATCGGTCTTTAGTAAATACAAACAGATAATGTACTAGCTAGAATTATTTTTTAAAAGTGCTTTTCACTCTGGACTGCACAAGAGAATAACCAAGGAGAGCTTTTAAAAATATCAGTGTCAGGGCCTCACTTCCAAAGACAGGGATTCAAATGCTTTGGGGTGGGACTCAGGCTCAATTATTTTCTGAACTTCAGTAACTTTTAGATAGACACAATACTGAGAACCACTATTTTAAAGCAATTGACAGAGAAAATGAGAGAATTCACCTTAGAAACTAGAAAAAGTTATATTAACATCCCTTCTAAATAAATGGATAGACTGTGTTCCTTAATAAAATATCAATGTCTAAGTGATACTGATCCTTCTCCAAGTGATCTGTAGATGCAGCCTACTCATAATCAAAAGCAGAAAATAATTCATAAAACTTGACAAACTCATTCAAATATTTTTATGAGAAAGGACTGAAAATAGCCAAAGTGCTCTTGGGGAGGGATGGGGAGGTGGAAATTTTCTCTTCTTGGATGCCTAGATTAATAATAAGCTGTAATAATTGAAGCGTAATAATTAAAATCTGGATACGTAGATCAGCGATTTCCACCTGGTGTGCTATAAGAATGTTTGAAACATGTAACACCCCACTGTTCAGTCAGGGGCCCTGACCTCCTGTCCCTTAGACTGTCAGATAAAAAATGACGACAGTCAACACAACAATAGCCATCTGGTATGAATGAATCAAAATTATACCTAATTTTTGGTCAGATTGGTAAATATATTTTTGGTGTGCTGCAGAATTTTAGTAGTGAGTTTATGTGTGCCATGAGATGAAAAAGGTTAAAAATCTCTGACTTGGGTTAATGATAAATTGTAATAATTAAGATGGCATATAACATCATCACATTGCATGTCTTAAATTTACAAATGTTACATATCGAGAATATCTTTATAAAGTGGGAAGGAAGCAAGATGGGATAGAGTCAAGCAGGAAAAGACAATTGACAGACACAATAAAGAGAGCAGAAAGGAAACCATGCATAAACACTGATGCACAAATACAGGTGGCGTGCAGATTGCTAGGGGAATGTTATCTGTATGAAAAGATGTTTAAAAGATTAAAAACATCCCTGTATTATACAATACACAAAACTATTCCAGATGATAAAAGATATGTCTGAAGAATTTTAATAATTTTAGAAGAGCATATAGTGAATATTTTATGATTCCACATTAACAAAACGTTTCTTAAATAAGACCTTAAAATGTCCTCATCTTTAAAGCAAAGTTACTAAGTTGATCATTTTTAAGAGTAAATGATAGCGTGAGCTATACAATGAAGACTCGTTATGAACCAATGATTATGATTAATCTAATTCAATGGACCTGTCTAAATTAGGAAAAATAGTACAATCAGTACAATTTCAACTGCTGTTTTTACATCTTAACAACAACTGGGTTAATATTAAACTTACTGGCAGTTTTATTTGCATACTTTTATTGAAAGGAGAATGGATTTACATTCGCTAGAAGCACCATTTAAGATGATTTTGGTTGAAAATAACAGAGCACATAACAGACAATGTCTCAAAAAACATAAGGGACATGAAGTTCTTATATAACTTGACAATTTCAGAGGTAATTAAGACTCTTGCTCTGCTTGTCAGGTTTTCCCCTTTAAGGTTTTGCGATTCTTTCAGCAACAGCTTTCTCCTTTTGTTTAGCTAGTGTCATGTAAAGGTAAAATGTTTGTTGCCTCAATGGTCTTCCCCTGCCCACTTCCCTTTGACCCTTTACCCAGTTTCCCTAAATCTGCCCCACTCCAAACTGCTTAAACAAATACGACGTGGTACTCCTCTCGAATACATCCCAATTTCCTCCTGTCATGGCCCCTTCCTACTGACCCAGGTACACTGAATTATGCAACATTTGTCCTTCCTACAGACCAACAAAGCCTGCTGTCTATGGATGGCTTGGCTCTGTCTCCCTGCATTCAGCTTGAGAGACTGCACTTGGAGGACTAGCAAACCCCCAGTTAGGTCTTCTGCCTGTGCCTGCCTCCCTCTTCTAGGATTTGGGAGTACAGAGAAATCTTTACAACTTTCATATGCCTCTCTGTGCTGATATTCCCTGTATGCCCTAGACCAACCATGAAAATAATAGTAATAATAATAATAATAATAATAATAATAATAATACGTAACAGAATTACTTTTCTAAAACATATAGGGATGTGCTCAGATATTCTTTTCTTATAGTTTTAAGACTGGCATCTACACCCAATGCCATCTGACAGAAAGAGTCCCCAAGCCATGAACTAAAGTCCCCAGCAGAAAACACCATACACAAGCTCTAGTGCATCTGATCATGAGTATGCCCGTCCTTGGGGCCAGTGGCAGGGAATCATATCAGTCTGTTTAAATCAATCACTGGAGTCGAGGGTTGGGTGAGAGGCAGCATGCCCATACAATCTGAACAGCTGGGGTCCTTCCTATTAGGAAGGAGGAAAGGGGAAATGTCTGCCAGAAAAACAATGAAAGTATCCACTGCACTTCCCTAGAAATTAATTAAAAATGGACTATTTTAAACCCAAGCAAAAACATAACAACAGAAATTTTTTATATACTGTTGTCCCTCCGCATCAGTGGGAGATTGGTTCCCTGACCTCCAGAGATGCCCAAATCCATGGATGTCCAAGTCCCTTACGTAAAACGGCGTAGCATTCGCACGTAGGCTGCGACATCCTGTGCCTACCTGTCACTTCATTCCCGTTGATTCAGCACAGTGCTCTGCATGTGCCCAGTTCAAATTTTGCTTTTTGAAACTTTATGAGGTTTTTTTCCTGAATGTTTTTCCTTCTGCAATTAGCTAAATTCGTGGATGTGAAACCTATGGGTATAGAGAACCAACTGTATGAATATCATATATTCTTCATATTTTAAGAATCTCTTTTTTACCAGTATCATGTAATCCTGATTACTGGCTCTCTATCTTTTATTTAATATTCTGCGGGAATGAACTTGACAATCAGAACCAGAATTTCGAGCCAGCAAAGTAATCCATATGCAATTTGCTTTCACTCACCAATTGCAATGAAATTTTTAAAAAAACCTCTTTTACTCAAAATGTTTTAATAACACTAATTTTTTAAACCATAAAACTAAGTACACGATGTTAGAGGAGACAGTTCATTAGCTTTACACGTGAGTTAGTGATAAAAAGCTGTTCCACAAATGGAAAAGGAAACAAAGAATCTTACATATTAGATTTCCAGATTTCAGTGTAATTTGTCCCATCACGAATTACTTCCCTTCACTTGATCCTCACCAATTCATGTTTGCGAACTGCATTAATCTTGGACAAACTATTGCTTCACACTTAAATAACCACCATCCTAAGTGCCATGGACATGAAAGACAGTGGTCCACCCTCAGGGAATTAATGCAGCAGCATGACTGGAGGTGCTATCATGTGACAAGTGGCAAGTTCAAGGTTATTCTTGCTGCTCTAACTTAATAGCATGATAGGGCGCCATTTTTCATTCCCTCTGTCCTTTTATTCCCTTCAGATGGCTTATTTTTTATGAAAAGACAGAGGCATTGATGCTAGGAATGAAATGTCATCAGACTTGAAAATCTCTGTACAAATGTTTCAGCGTTGTTACTCTGTATTCTAGCACTACACTCCTCAGTCAGGGTGGTAGTCAGAAAATTAACCCTCCAAAGATGTCCATGTCCTAATCCCTGACACCTAGCCACATGTTACCTTACGTGGTTAAGGGAACTCCCCAGATATGATTGAGTTAAGGACCTTGAGGTGGAGATGATCTTGTATTACCAGGTTGGATCCAAAGTAATCATGTGGGTCCTTAAAAGCAGAGAATCTTGCCTGGTTGTGATCAGAGGGTGATTTCTAAAGAAGAATCAAAGAGATGGAATATTGCTGGCTTTAGAGATAAAGAAGGGGCTCCCTGAGCCAAGGAATGGGGGTGGCTTCTAGTAGCTGGAAACTGGTTTTCCTCTAGAGCTTCCAGAAGGAATGCAACTCTGCCAACACCTTGAATTTAGCCAGCAAGGTGAAGCCAGACTTCTGAACTCCAAAACTGTAAGATAAAAAGTATGAATTGTTTTAAGCCACTAAGTTTGTAATGATATGTTCTTGCAGCGATAAAAAGCCGGCACAGCCATCAAGTAGACCCCACTATGTGAAGCATATTCAAAATAGAAAAATACATTAAAATTACCTCCCATTTAAGTGAGGTCTTGCATACTTATTGTGACATATGGTTTTTATTTCTTCTTTAAATTCCTGATTCTTTAGTTAGAAAAGATGTAGAATTCCCTTATAGGATTGTACTGTTTTGAACCTTCTTTATTTCTCAATATAATGAAACTAATCATAAGTAAGTAACTTTGAAGTGCTCCTTCTATATAGTTCCCCTGAGGTTGAGGGGAAGACTTGATTCTGTTTTTTTTCTAACATAAGTTTTAAGGCCTACTGCCTGAGGCTAACAGACTTCCAAAGACTATTAGTCAGTAGGCAAAGATGATCCGCAGTTCTGACCTGTAGCATTCACAGATTTCCCGAAATATGGTGGAAAGAACAGCCCTGTAATTAGAACTAAATCACTCTGCAGATTCTGCTCCCACCAGAAGATGTAAATCGACCTTTACACAGAAGGACTGCTGTTGGCAAGGGTACCTCCTGGACTGAGGTTGGTATTGACCATGATACCTGGGGTGTATGCCTTGTTGTTGTTCTCGTCACCTGCTAAAGGGTTGCACCCTGTCACCTTGGTTCCTGCTTCATTTCTGTACCACCCACTCAACACACAGGCCATGGCCTACAGTGACCTCTGTGCCCAGTCTCACCCTATTCACACCCTGTTATTTCCAAACTCTTTAGTTTTCCTTTAGAAAATGTATACAGAACCGCGCAGGTGTTTTGCACACATCTGCCTGATGTAAGCCATGGACGTAGATAGATGCTTTCAGGAACCCAACTCCTGTAGGGTAACTCACAATTCTAATGCCTGCCAGACTGAAGGCAAGTTTTGTACAGTTAGATTCTGTAGGAGCTGCCTCTTACATGTAATAACCCAGTGGTACACATCCAAATGTACGCATATTTATGGTCACATCCTACCAGACAGCAATTGGAAGACACCCATGGAGACCACATGCAAGTCCTGCTCTGGAGAGAGAGGAAATACATGTTAATGCGACTGTGCCAGCCGCGTTCATCCCTGTATTAGACAGAAGTGGCAACCTCACCTAAATACGATCCTACTCAGAAAACACCTGCAAATTATTGTTCATAGTAAAAAATATAAACTAGATTTTTCTGATTGTATAAATAATGCAGTGCCCTTGTAAATGAGTAGCATATAATAATACATAATAATGTATAAAATTAGAAGACATTAGGGTGTTAAAAGTCACAGAATCTTATTTCTCTGAGCTAGCCACCAAGAACAGTTTGCCAATCATATACCCTTTTATGCATAGTCACATGTAATTTTATATAAGTAAGTAAATGAGATATCGAGGTTTCTGTTTTTGTTACAAAAGGCTTCAGTTTTTAAATTCAATTTGTTGGTGTTATTTTAACTTTTTTTATTCCCTCTGTCCTTGCTGAATTTTTCCCTTTCCCCATTAAAATGTAATCGTATATGTTTGTATACATAGGCGTGTGTTTTTCTGCCTTTTTATTATTTGCTGCTAAAAATGGAGATTCAGAGGAACAAGTTCAGACATTTGCTTTAGAAAGCATTTCATTATGTTTTCAACATGCACAGGTTAGCCAGATGTCTAGTACTGAAGGAGGAAGCAGAGTGGCCCTGCCTGGGGGAAGATGATTCAGGGGGACAATAAATGGCTTTCAGCTAGAGAGGAAATGGGGTTTCCAAGGGGAAGAGGGAGAACACCAGAGAAGTTGGTGGCGTGCCGGCCCAGTAGGACCTGGTGGGAAATAAACCTGGCCAATGAGAAAGTCCTCAGGCGACGGACTAGGAAGACTCACAGCGTGCGCTGTATTATGTTGTAATTGCTCTTTGTCACCTGCAATCTTCAGTAAAAGTCTGCTACACTGTGAGTGGCCACTGAATGTTAGGAGGAAGAGGGACTAAGTGACCTAAATGATAAGGACGTATGGAAGGACAAAAGTTGAGTTGTACCAGGTCTGAATCTCAAAATGGAAAGAAGGCAGGAAATCTGAGTGAAAGGTGACCTGCAGAAAGAGCCCTCTGAGACCCGCAGACACGTGGGGCAAGGAGTGGTGCTGGAGAATATGGAATGGGAATGGCATTTGAATATCCGAGGAAATGTAACCAAGAGAGCTCTAGGACTCAGGAACACTGACTAGGCAGACAGTTCAGATCATAACTCCTTTAATATCAATTTTCTTAAGCTAAACTAGAATCAATGAGTAAGTATTTCTAATACTTTAAGTGCCTATCGACAAATCACTCTGCAAATTATAGTCCACTGAGCTGTGTATGTGAGCTCCTGTTTTATATGCAGAACAAAAGCAGACCTTCAGTTTTCCCTCTTTGTCAATCTGATTGGTAAAATAGTACATACCTTGGCAAAGTAAATTTTTGGTTGAATTCTAATAAGGTTGAAATTTTTTTAAGTTTTATTTTTTATATTTACTCTATTATCAATTTTGATATCAGAATACTGAATATAATCTTTGGGTAATGCCCACCTAATCCTATTATCTACCTGTAAAAATATCCTGTGATTTTTTTAATCAACAATTTTATAAATGTGAGATGGCGGCGGAGTAGAAGGGAGCAGGATCGGCTTCCTCCAGCCCACTGGTGGGATATCTGGCCAATTTTCTGAGGAGCGGAGCAATCACCCAGCTGTATTCCAGTGTGTGGGAAGATTGGCAACCAGGATTGCACATAAAACTGAAAGATCAGATGGTGAGACATTAAAACCTGGAATTGTGAAGAGAATAGAGTGGGACCCAGACAAGAGTCAGCCCAAAAAACAGAGACAGTGACACAAAATTAACTTCGCTGCTCCAGAGAACTTGAAAGATCAATTTAAGAACCAGAGGATAGCAAGAAGAATCCCACAAACAATGGGAAGACAAAGAAACAACCCCCAAATGAAAGGAAAGGAGGAAGCCCCAGAAAGAATGATAAATGAAACAGAGGCAAGCCAACTATCAGATATTGAGTTCAAAGCATATGTTATCAGGCAGCTCAAGAAACTTGAAAAGCTTGATGAACTCACAGAAAATTACCAGAAACTACAGGGAAACAATAGTGAACTCACTACAAATTATGTCAACATGAAAAAGGAAATAGAAATTATTCACAAGGGCCAAGAGGAAATGAAGAATACAATATCTGAATTGAAGAACACAATAGAAGGAATCAAAAGCAGACTCGATGAGGCAGAGGATCGGATCAGCAAGCTGGAGGACAAGGTTGAAAAAAGCACCCAAAAAGAGCAAGAACAGGAAAAGAGGCTCAGAAAGAATGAAGGGGTATTAAGGGAAATGCAGGACAACATGAAACGTAATAATATTCGTATAATAGGGATACCAGAAGGAGAGGAAGAGCAGCAAGGGATGGAAAACCTGTTCGAAAAAGTAATGATGGAAAACTTCCCTAATCTGATGAGAGAAAAAGTCACACAAATCCAGGAAATACAGAGAGTCCCAATCAAAAGGAACCCAAACAGGCCCACTTCAAGACACATCATCATTAAAATGGCAAAATTCCAAGACAAAGAGAGAATATTAAAGACAGCGAGGCAGAAACAGGAAGTAGCGTACAAGGGAACCCCGATAAGGTTAGCAGCTGACTTCTCAACGGAAACACTCCAAGCCAGAAGGGAATGGCAAGAAATATTCCAAGTAATGAGAACCAGAGGCCTGCAACCAAGACTACTCTACCCAGCAAGGCTCTCAATTAAGATAGATGGCCAAATAAGGAGCTTCCCAGACAAAAGAAGTCTAAAAGAATACACCTCCACCAAACCAGCTCTGCAAGAGATGCTAAAGGGACTGATTTAAGGAAAGGAAGGGAAAGAGAAAGAGTGAGGAACACAGGTACAAAAAAAAAATGGCAATGAATAAGTACCTATCAATAATAACCTTAAACGTAAATGGATTAAATGCTCCAATTAAAAGACGTAGAATAGCGGAATGGATAAGAAAGCACAACCCACACATATGCTGCCTACAAGAGACCCACTTCAGGACAAAAGACTTACACAGACTGAAAGTGAAGGGCTGGAAACAAGTTTTCCAAGGAAACGGACAAGAAAAAAGAGCTGGGGTAGCAGTACTCATATCGGACAAAATAGACTTCAACAAAAGAACCATAAAGAGAGACCCAGAAGGACACTTTATAATACTCAAGGGAAGAATCCACCAAGAAGACATAAATACTGTAAATATATATGCACCCAACACAGGAGCACCCAAATACATAAAGAAAATCTTGGAGGACTTCAAGAAAGACATTGATAGCAACACAATTATAGTAGGGGACTTCAACACCCCACTGTCAAAAATGGACAGATCCTCCAAACAAAATATCAGCAAAGACATTGTGGCATTGAACAATGCCCTAGAAGAAATGGACTTA
>PVJI01025829.1:0-19833 GCA_004026765.1 Micronycteris hirsuta
CCCTTTATTCCCTCCGCCCCACACCCCCCCATTTCCCTGCCCTTTAGTTCTTGTCCATGGGTCATACACATAAGTTCTTTGGCTTCTACATTTCCTATACTATTGTTAACCTCCCCTGTCTGTTTTCTACCTACCATTTATGCTACTTATTCTCTGTACTTATTCCTCCTCTCTCCCCCACCCACTCCCGTGTTGATATTCCTCCATGCCTTATATAAATCTCTTTAATATTTCATATAATAAAGGCTGGGTGATGATGAACTCCTTGAACTTAAACATTTTTTTAATACTTGGAACATACTACAAATAAGTACTCAAATTTTATACCCATAAATTGGGGATTTAAAAAAATAAGCATTTTTAAATGGCTGTTGTAACTCATCACTGAGTGTAGCAAATGTACAAAAATCAAATTTTCAACTTTCTTAAATGTTGATCCCTATTTTTTCTTATATCAAATGCGAGAACTTCTGTTATTAACACTTTGCAACTGTAACATTTTATTTACAGCAGTGACATAATTTCATTTGTAAGCAGTATTCTGTTTCATTGTATGAAAATGGCCTAGACTGGAAATGAGCAATTAACATTATAACTAACCACGTATGTTTTATATAGTTATTCTAGGTATGTTTGAATTTTTCCTTAAAAAGTCACTTTGGGCCCTGGCTGGTGTAGCTCAGTGGATTGAGCGCGGGCTGGGAACCAGATGGTCCCAGTTCGATTCCCGGTCAGGGCACATGCCTGGGTTGCGGGCCAGGTCCCCGTGAGGGCCATGTGAGAGGCAATCATACATTGCTGTTTCTCTCCCTCTCTGTCTCCCTCCCTTCTCCTCTCTCTAAAAATAAAATAAATAAAATCTTTAAAAAAAAATCACTTTGGTATGCATGCACTTTTATGTTTTTAGCAGTATATTGAATTCAATGTCATATTCACCTATCAATTTATTAAAAGCTTATATAATAGCAACATAGAATGAAGTTTTTAATTCTTTTTTTTTACTTGAACTATTAGTATGTTTGTGTATTCCAGGTGAAAGCTGACTTTTGTCAGACTGTCCTTCCATTCTTGATTCATGATATTTTATTAGAAGATACAAATGCATCGTGGAGAAATTTGCTTTCTACACACATTCAGGGGTTTTTCACTAACGGTTTCAGATGCTCCTCACAAACGAACAGACCCACGACCCCTGCAAGTTTGGATTCAGGTATTCTGTTAAATTTCTCACATTCATACTGTTAACATCTCAGTTCTAGAGACAGATAGATTTGTTTCATAATCTCTAAACATCTATTTCTTCATCTGTAGAATGGAGGTAAAAATTGTAGCAGGTTTGCAGTGAGATAACGTATGTATAGCACCTAGGATAATACTTGATGGATAGTGCTCCCTCAGTAAATTTTGGCTCTCAGTCATGGAGCGATTACTTGAGCATTCGGTATGTGTCAAGCACCGTGCTTGGCACTGCCACACAGGTGTGAATAAGGCACACCCTGCGGTCTAGCAAAGGAAAAGCAGACAGATGTGCAGCCAGCTATTACAGGTGCTGTGTTGGAGATATGATGGAATTTTCATATTAAAGCTCTGACCGACTCATTTTTTAAAAGCAGCTTTTTTGTTATAAAATATTTCTTGTGGAATATATAGAAAAATTAATATAAGTTAACAAAATTACCCATAACTTTTTGATCTACCGTAATGACAGTTAACATTTGGTGTGTATTTTTCCAATTTAAAAAAAAAAAAGGATTATACTTTATTTCTTTTTAAAACCTGTTTTTTTTCATGCTATCTAAGTATTTCCTATGCTAAGAAGAGCTCATAGCAGGAGAAATTCCATCAGGAATTGGGTTCACATTACATGTAGATGCATAGTTGAGCACACATCATAGGTCAGGCTTTCAAACTTAAATTTCGATAAAAGGGAAAAAATTCATAGATCTTTAATGTTAACTTATTCTCTTTAATGTATTAATGTATTTTATGTGCAAACATAAAACTCGGTACAAATTCACTTACTGTATTTTAAGACCAATACAATTATAAGAAAAGTATTAATGTAATGTAATTGTTTTTTCAGACTTGACTAGTTATTTTGGTATACGTCATGATTACTCAGTTCTCCTAATTGTTTTGGTGTTTTTTGGGGGAGGAGGGAGGTATTTTTTTTACTAGTACAAATTTAATTTGACATGATGGCGATGGCATTTAGACTTCACTTTGCTTCATGTTTTATGTGTGTTCTTTTCTATTGGCTAACAGCACTACTGTTCTATTTGAATAATTATAAACATAGATATGGATGCCCCTTCTGCGGTTCTACTGGATTATAAGTTGGCCATGTCAATGGTCCAGAATATGCTCATATGAATTTTCTTTAGGGCACTGTAATGAAAGTCCTAAATAAAAATTCTCACAGAGACTTTGAAAAGCATTCAGAATATATCTCCTTTTGTTAATCTGGGAAATGCAGGTATAAGTATTCACATTTATCAGCAAGCAGTTAAACATTAAATATTACATAATGTAAAGCAGTATTAAACATAATTTTATTGTTTACTAAGTTTAATAGAATCACTACCTGTGATAACCTGACAATTTATTATCATGAACATGGTCAAGACTTTTTTTTTCACTTTTATCCTTTGTACATACACATTTATACTACAAACATTCAAAGGCAAAGTTCAAACCTCATATGTAAAATTCTGTTACAAAAAGGAAAGTAAATACAGATTTCTATCAAATTAAATGATTTATCTTTTCCGGTATCTCACTGCCTTCACTCGAATGTCATATGTATATCTCACACTCAGCTGTCAAAAGGGAGAGTTACTGTCTTCATTCCCTTCCCCCAGCCTGCTTCTCTGTTGTGTGCTCTTCATGAAGGGCATGCAGTTGCCCAAGCCAGGAATCTCTCTCACACATTTCATCTGATTATCAAACCCTGCCAATTCTGTCTAATAAATAACTTTAGTCCGTGTATTTCTCCGTCCTCAATGTCTTCAAGTGCTTTACGTCTCTGTGGTTCAGCCATATTGAACTTTCAGTAAGTTCTCCAAGTTCTTTCTTGTTCAGCATCTCAGGTGGAATCACTGTTGCCTGGAACACCGTCCTTTCCTCCTCTCCTGCTGGACCACTTCTCTTCCTTCAGATCTCACTTTGTCTGTGAAACATTTTTGTTGAGATCAAGTTCCTTTCTATACTCCTCTAAACTTTTCTTCTTGTAGCATTTATCACATTGTATTGAGTCTCTTGGGCTAGTTAGTGAGTTCTACATGGTCAAAAATAGTGTGTCTCATCCATAGTTGTATACTGTCCCCAGAATTGACATAAATATTTATTGAATCAGTGAATTAGGCACCTTCAGAAACACAATATAAATTATAATTAATTTCTAGTTTTATTAAGCACAGTAGTTTCTTTTAAAAGAAAAAGTGTGCCATTAAATTCCATTTATCAATTCATATTTATTAAGAACCAATTTTGTGCTCAGTACTACCCACCAGAACCTTCCATAGTGTAGAGGGAGGCAGGCGCACCCACAAAAGGAAGAACGGGCTTGAGCAAGTGCACGTGGGACTGAGGCCGCATCTTTCTTTGTCTATCAGAGCCAGAGCACTTCTCCCGGTGTTGCTTGGGGAAAA
Organism: Micronycteris hirsuta; assembly: GCA_004026765.1. Classification (NCBI taxonomy): domain Eukaryota; kingdom Metazoa; phylum Chordata; class Mammalia; order Chiroptera; family Phyllostomidae; genus Micronycteris; species Micronycteris hirsuta. The sequence continues at coordinate 3,651 of PVJI01025829.1, forward strand.
AGTCACAGAGAACAATGCTGGCTGTTGTAGACTACCTGCGGAGACAAAAGAGGTAATTAATGAATGCTGCTTTTTGAGTTTGGGGATTTGGAAGTGTAGCTTGTTACTCTTGGCTGAATTTTAACATGATTATTTGAAGTGATGTGACTGCAAGTTGCTATGTTTAATTTGTGTAATGCTTATATCTCTCTGAATAATTCATGTTTAGGGTATTACTTTGGTTAAATCGGTATCAGGACCTCTAAATTCTAGTCCTAACAGTACCACTAACAATGTTATCTTTGCTAAATCACGCATCCTTTGAGGCTTTAGTTTATTTTATCTACAAAGTGATAGGAAAGGAGTAATTTATGTTGCAATTTAAGTTCAGTTGCATTACTTTTAACCTTTCTCTTTACTTTCAGCTCATAAAAGTAACTACAACTACCTAAAAGTCTCTTTTATGTACCTTTATTATAAGATATGGGGTTTTTTTGCCCATGGAAAAACAGTATCAACTAGATATTTTGTCATTAAAAAGGATTTATTGAGAGAAACGAAGGGTTGCAGCTCAGTGCACGCAGACATGCAGCCCACTAGCACACATGGTGCAGCGTGGAGAGCTGTTTGTAGAAGGGAAAAGGGAGTTAAGGGGAGGGGTAGTTACCACCGTAGCGCTTTATTGTGAGCATAGAGGTCTTCCTGAAGGGCTCTTGAAATGACATAGAGTTCGAGAACTCCTCCCGTAGGCCTCCTCACTAGTTGTGTTTGTGTAAAATCTCAATCATCAACTTTATCACTTTACTGTGTGTCATGGTCTTCAAAATCTATGGTACTATATAGTAGTATTTATCTATTACATACTTATGTATTATATATTACAAGTACTTACATATTATAAGGTTATATAATATATAATACTTATATATCACTATATAGTGTCATAGCATATTACATAGCATAGTAAATACTATGGCAGCATTTGTTTTCTTGTTTCTGGTAAGTTGTTTTACAATACAGTACCTTTGTTCCTGTTACTTCTCCTGAGATTTTTAACAGTGAATTCAGGAATTGCTAGAGTGAGTCAGTCATCTGACTGATCTGTATTGCTCCAACATTCACCAGAACTTGGAAGAAATAATGTAATAGGGCTATAACTTAAGTAGGTAGCAATTGATATCTCATGACAAATGTATTGTGGTTGTGGCAGTAATTGATAAAGAATGGGCAGAAGAGGTGGGGGGAGAGTGGAAATTTACTTAACCTAAATACATTTTCACTTTAAAAATTAATTTCTCTCTATCCTCATCCCATTCTACTCTGTTCTTAGAAAAATAAGTGTTAGGTCTTTCAGTGTCTCTGTTTCTAGTTGGAGACTTACTAATTCACCTTATTGTTTCATAACAGATTCTATTCTGAGAAGGCTTATAAGAAGCTTTAACTATAGCTGGAGGAATCTCGTCTTGGTGTTGGAAGGCAGGTTCACCTTTCAGTCATTCATGTCAGATTTATCATTGCGGTAGAATGGTGTTAACATTGGTAAGCCTTGGAGAAGATAAAAAATTTTAATTCTCAGGCTTTTTTAAAGATTTTATTTATTTATTTTTAGAGAGAGGGGAAGGAAGGGAGTAAGAGGGGGAGAAAAACATCAGTGTGTGGTTACCTCCCACACATCCCCTACTGGGGACCTGGCCCACAACCCAGGCATGTGCCCTGACTGGGAATCAAACCAGTGACACTTTGCTTCACAGTCTGGCACTCAATTCATTGAGCCACACCAGCCAGGGCTAAATTTATTTTTTATTGTACTTTTTCCTATTACTGTTTAGTCCCCTTATATCCCTCTTTCCCTCACAATCACCACACTGCTGTCCATGTCCATGAGTCCTTTTTCACTCGATCCCTTCACCCCTAACCACCCCTGACTCCCCTGCCCCCGAGCTGTCAGCCTGCTCTCTATCTATGAGTCTGTCTCTATTTTGCTTGTTAGTTGAGGATTAAGCAGTTAAGGTGCTGAAAATCATACAGTTTGTAGTAGGTAATCCTGCTGGATTTGGGGGTTTTCTTGATCCGGCTGGATTTGAGCCTAGCTGTATCCTACTCTAAAACAAGTGCTCTTAACCATTACCATGTCACATCTCTATAATAGCATTTTTGAAAAAGATAATAAATATCTATGATCCCTTTTATGTCTGGCCTACTGTTACCACAGTGGAAAGTTTTTATTACATAACCCAACCTAGACAAAAAAACTAAGGAGAAAATGAACTGCAAATAGGAAGGACATGTAACTATGTGTTATAGAAGAAACAGTATTTTCATTAAATCAGCCATTTAAAAAGATTCGTAAATGTCTTTTTTTTTTTAAAGATTTTATTTTTATATTTAGAGAGAGAGGAAGGGAAGGAGACAGAGAGAGACAGAAACAGCAATGTTTGGTTGCCTCTCACATGGCCTTCACTGGGGACCTGGCCTGCAACCCAGGCATGTGCCCTGACTGGGAATCGAACCGGGACCCTTTGGTTCCCAGCCCATGCTCAATCCACTGAGCTGCGCTGGCCAGGGCTCGTATATGTCTTATTAATTACTCAATGCAGCCTATTCTTAGCTTATATCCATGGATCCCTTGGTGAAGGGGAAATATGAACCTCAAGTTTATTCTGGAATGATAGCTTTAGCTTTCATCATATTTTCTAAGGGGTGTGTGATCCAAAATGACTGACACATGGAGCTCTTCAGCCGTGTTAATCCTAGTCGTTTATAGCTACAGTCAGCCCTTCGTATCCAGGGGTTCCGTATCTGCGGCTTCCACATCCACATAGTCAACCAATGGTGGATCAAAAATATTCGAAAAAAGAAATTTTACCTTGTTGCTGACATATAACATATAGTTAGATGTATGATGGTTGCATCTGTACTGAACATGTATGCACTTTTTTTTGTCTTTATTCCCTAAACAATACAGCATAACAACTATTTACATAGTATTTTCATTATATTAGTATTTTAACTAATCTAGAGATGATTTAAAGTATCCGGGAGGATTGCATAGTTTATATGCAAATACGACACCGTGTTATGTTAGGTACTTCAGCATCTGTGAATTTTGTTATCTGCATGGGTTCCTGGAACCAACCACTACAGATACCAAAGGATGATTGTATACATTGGGGAAATGTGGTTTTTGGTTATTTGAATGTAATTTTCATTTTTAACTATACTTGCTACCATTGTATTTTATATCAACATACTTTTAATATTGAAGTTAAAGAAATGGATATGGCTTCATTTAGAAATTTTCTTTAGGTCTTCTTCAGGAACAGTGTTTGATGATGCTTTCTGGCTGGAGTTGAATTATCTGGAGGTTGCCAAGGTAGCTCAGTCTTGTGCTGCTCACTTTACAGCATTACTCTACGCAGAAATCTATGCAGATAGGAAAAACATGGATGATCAAGAGAAAAGGTAATAGAATTTACAAGTTCTGGTTTTTAAAACTTGTGTTGACATTGTTTCAATGAAGTTGTTCTCACCTCCCCCATTTAATGATACTTTAGATGGCTTTCTGACTTTTAAAGAGAAATAATTATTTCAAAAGAAATGAGTAATTCTGTTCCGGAATAAGTAGAGATATTTATTACTTAAGAATTGTAAAAATTACATAGTTAAGAATCTACTGGGAGACAGAGACCATACTTCTTTTTCCTTGTATTCCCTATAACAACTAGCATTGGAAACTTAATATAAGTCAACAGTAAATATTTTTCAAATAATTGAGTGAGTCCCTGATTTCAGTTAAATTAAGTTTACCACTGTTCCCTCAGCTTAGTCAAGATCCATATTATTTATTAATTATGAGGTAATGTAACTGATTTATTTCTGTGGCTAAATCACTTTCACTACTATATTTGTTACCCACCTGTATTTCTAATACTTTAATTTGCTTTTCCTCTAAGTTAGAACTCATAAAAATCTAGTAAGTATAGTCCTAGGTAATAGTGAAAAACAAAATACAATACAAAAACTTTCAAGAATAAAAAATACAGTTCATAACCCTCCTACTTTTCTCAAATTTTTATTCATTTGAAATAGCCTAGTGTTTATATTTCCACCAGAAAATCACTTACATTACAGAATTGAAATAGCAAATATATATTATATTGAAACACTTCTCTTGCTTGCTACTTAGAATTTCTAGTTTGGGTTGTAATTAAGCTGGAAGCAGTGTGGTTTTTAGACTGGAAAACTAGCAACCAGAAAATAGATCCAAGTGCAAACATAATTAATTTAGAAGACTGGGACTGATTTCTTCACTCTCTGGTTTAGTATTTAATTTCTACTTTCCAAATGAAAACAGGTTAAAACTCACAATATGTAGATTCTGTGTATAATATGTAATTGATATGTTCATAATCACTGTAGACTTCCTGTGAAGACAAGTATGTTGTTCTTTAAGTATTATTGAATAAGAAATTGGTTATTGCTTATTCTCAGAGCCCTAAAATTTTGAGGTAGAGCCTGCATACTTGGTAGTAGTAATTATAATCCATATGTGCCTCAGTATCTTGGTTCCATAGAATGGTATTTCTTACTAATATGGAACTGAACTCTTCTGTGAGTATAAAAGCACCTTTAATTTGATGGTAGGTGATTATATAGAATGTGGCAAACTTTTGCAAAATTGATTGTTCAACAAACAGGAGTGCCTACATTTTATTTTGGTTAACATTTGGAAAAAGTGCTTGACAGATAAATAGTGTTTGCTGTTTGCTTTAATACTCTGGTTTTGGTTTTTTTCCCCAGATGACTGATGTATGAGGGAGAGCAGGCAGAGATAAGATGTGTATAGAGTGAAGGGCATGCCAGTGTTGTTCAGTAGCTCAGGTGAACTGACACTTTGTAAATTTAAGGTGATCGGGAAAAGAACAACTGTAAACAAAACACAAATGAACAATTTACAAACACTGGCATGTGCAAGAAATGAATTGCTCTCAACTTTTTTATTAAAATGATTTAATAACAAAACATCTCTACACTAGGTGTTCAAAAATACATATCTAGTTTTATTTACTTGTAACTTGCCCCTGAGAAGGTATGAGATTTCAAAGGATAGTATCCATAATTTTTTTTAGAAAGAAGTCAAAACTTCTTCAAACAGGAACTAGACAAAAAGCGTCATTAGTCACAGCCTCAGTCCTTTTAGTGTTGCTGACAGAAGTCCTGCCAATTCCATTTTGTCTGAATTACAGACTTAGACTCACAATCCATAACACCGTCTTTCCTACTTTCCTCTCTAAAAACTTCCTTCTGTATGAGTTGCCAGTAAGGAAATCTCCGTGACACCTGCGTACAAGGGTTGTAAAGCAAGGTAGAGTGTTGTCAGTCCCCCGTGTCACTCAGTGGTCTCTGTCCCATCCCTCCGTGCTCCTTCCAGGGGTCAAAGGTATCTTCTGTTTTGTGGTTATCATTCATTTAGGTGATATTATGTGAGTATGAACCCCTAAATATATGGTACTTTCCTTATTTTTGAGCTTTATAAGATTATATTATTATCTATAACTAGTTTTTTCATTAAATATTTTTGTAAGATTTTATTTATGTTGTGTGCTGCTATAGTTCATTAATTTGCTCTGCCACGTAATGTACCAGTGGGAGAATATGCCACAATTAATTGACCCCTTCCCCTGTTAATGTTATATGCATAAGTGTAGAATTACTAGGTGGCAGGGTATGTAAATTTTGAAACTCATAGGATAATGCCAAGTTGGTTTTTCAAGTGGTTATACCAATTTGCATACTTCTCAGGAGTGTGGTTTGTCAGGAAACAGATCAGTAGGAGGCCTTACATTGGAAGGAGGGAGGGAGCCAAAGTACAACTATTTCTAGTTTGCGTGGAAAAGGTCAAGAAGAAACTAGAATAAGTTTATAGGTAAATAATAGAGGCTCTGTCACGTATTTCATAGACCCTGTGTAGGTGGTGTGATTTTAGAAATGAAATTACTTATGTGACTTTCTATCATATATAAATACATGGTTTAAAGCTAAGGCCTTGGAGCAGACAAATCTGAGTTCTCATCCATACTACCACCTACTAGTTTCATAATCTTCGATTAGGTTTCTCAGCACTTAATTATCGGACATCTTAATTTTTGCCAGTTTATCAAGTGTTAAGTCGTGTTTCAGCGTGATCCTAATGTGTGTACCTGTGATTGTTAATAAGCTTGAACTTTAGGTAAAACCACTGGCTAAACAGGAACCATGATGTGTGTCACCTGCTCTAGTTTTAAACAAGCCTGTCTATATAAATAACCATATTTTAGCATATAGTTTTTCCATACATGACATTGTCATTGAAATGTAATCCTCATTGAAACATTAATATTCACAAATTTGTTTTTCATTCTAGGCCTAAATGCTCTTATGTTTTAAAGTATAAATGGTTCACTATGTTTTATTTGTTACCTTTGTTAGTTTTTCCATCAAAGTTTATAATATATGTACTCACAAACATCAAAATAGTATATTCTTATTCAAAGAAGTATTTTGTGACAAACAGAAATCCTGCATTTGAAGATGAAAGCCAAAGTACGACTATTTCAAGCTTGAGTGAAAAAAGTAAAGAAGAAACTGGAATAAGTTTACAGGTAGATGTTATAGGCCTTATTATTTGTGATATTTATCTTACATTTTGGATTATTTTGTTATAGAACCTGTATTGATGTCATTTAATTTTCAAACTGAACTTACTCTTTGGACTCAGTGTCACACACACAAATTCATGGTTTGCAGCTTAGGCCTTGGAGTAGACAGACTGGAGTTCTAATCCTGACTCCACCACTGAGTTACAATCTTGCACCAATTACTTAATCTTTTTAACCCTGAAGTTTTTTAATCAGGAAGATTGATGTAAAACTGCCTTTATCATACAGTAATTTATACCATATATTTTCTGCCACAGAACCCTGTTTATTTTCCGTATAGCACTTTACATTTATAATTATAAACTTATTTGTTTACTTACTTATTGTATGTCACATCTCAGAGAATACTGCTTTTTCTACAAATTAGTTAATATCTACTCTTAAATTGGCCTCTTCTTACTGAATTTCTTGGGTCAACTCATTCCTCTGAAATGACAGTTGCAACTTGACATTACATTCTCTTTGTGTTTGCTTTCAGCTTACCTCTGCTTCTGGAGAAAGCAGGCAGCGTGGATAGGAAACCCCCCACAACCACTATCAAACATAGAAATCTCCCTGCCTCTGCTCCCATTGTGCCCTTTCCTCTTGTTAAAGAAGAGAAATAGTTTCTCCTTCTTTCCAAGACTAATTCTTCTTCCTGTGCTTTGTTTCTCATCAACTCTTTCTCAGAAAATTATTTTTTATTGTGCTGTACCCTGTTTCAACACATTCAGACTCTTTTTAAACTTGTCTACTGTAACGAAAAGTTGTTAGAAGAATCAAGCTTATGCATATGAAAGCATTTGGATACTGCCAAGCATTATAAATATGCAAGATAGTATTAGTTCATGGTCCTTCAGACTCGCATTTTTAAAATGTCATGGCAACAAACAATTTCTTGAAACAAGTTTTAGTAAAATCGATGATACAATAAAAAATCCAATGACATAATGATTACAAATAAATCTTTCTAAGAAAAAAAAAAGCATTTTCCTTCAACCTAACAGAAAATTATCTTTCTCATCCCTGTTCTCTCTTTTTTTTTAGATGTCACCCTTTTATTCTCATTTCCCTTCACAGCAAAACTCTGTGAAAGAGTTATCTGTATTTGGTGTCTCCCTATCCTCTCCTTCACCTCTCTCCACTGACGTAGCACTTGCTAATGTCATCTGTCAACTTCATATTACTAACTCTGGTGGTTACCTTCCATTCAGCATTTTTTTAATGTTTCATTAATACTTAACACCATCAACCATGCCTTGCTTACAGTATGTTTTATCTACATTTTTTTATTACATTTTCCCAATTTTTCTTCTTTCTTTTTTGCCTCTTTATAGTCTTACCCTCTTTTGAAGATTTTTTGGAATATTTTCTGTATACCAGGCACTGAGGCACTTAAGACTAGCTGGTCTTAAGACCTAAATGTTCCAACACTGAGGGCTTGAGTTCATGTTTATGAATAGAAACAGTTTCTTAAAATTACAGAGTGATACCAATATTAATGAATTTTCACATAGGAAATGTTCTCTGGAGCACGCACCATTTAGGCAATGAAGTTGCCTGATCAATTTTCTATGCACGACGGCTTCCAGCATTTTCCGTTTTTATTTTTATTTTACCAAGGTGACTTAAACCAAATTAATTTTCATCTATGTAAATGTTAAAGCAAAGAATTGAGTTAATCAAACCACTTCTTTATTTATATAATCACATTTTACCAGTTACAATATAATGCAGTTTTTAGTATTCTTTCCAAGGAAATCTCATGGCCTTTATTGTTAATCAAATTCCATTTCAAGAGTCAGACTAAGCTGGAGAATGTCATTTTCCAGTCTACAGTTTTAGCTTTTTTTTTTGTTTTTTAATATATTTTATTGATTGTGCTATCACAGTTGTCCCAACTTTTTACCCATTTGTCCCCCTCCGCCTGGTACTCCCATTCCCTCCAGCAATCTCCCTACCCCCCAAGTTCATGTCCATGGGTCATGCACATAAGTTCTTTGACTTCTCCATTTCCTATACTATTCTTAACATCCCCCTGTCTATTTTGTACCAGCCAATTATGCTTCATTTAAAAAAAATTTATTAATTATGCTTTTACATTTGTCCCATTTTTTTCTCCTCTTTATCCCCCTCTGACCTGCACCCCCATCCCACTAGCATTGCCCGCCCCTCCCCTTAGTTCATGTCCACGGCTTGTACATATACGTTCTTTGGCTTCTCCATTTCCTATAGTATTCTTTTAAAAAATATATATATTTTGTTGATTATGCTATTGCAGTTGTCCCATTTTTCCTCCCTTTATTCCCCTCCTCCCTGCACCCTCCCCCTTGGTTCATACATTTAAGTGCTTCTGTATCTGTTCTAGTTGTTTGCTTAGTTTGTTTTTGTTTTTAGGTTCAGTTGTTAATAGTTGTGAATTTGTTGTCATTTTACTGTTCATAGTTTTGATCATCTTCTTTATCTTAGATAAGTCCTTTTAACATTTCATATAATAAGGGCTTAGTGATGATGAACTCCTTTAGCTTTGCCTTGTCTGGGAAGCACTTTATCTGCCCTTCTATTCTAAATGATAGCTTTGCTGGATAGAGTAATCTTGGATGTAGATCCTTGCCTTTCATGACTTTTTATACTTCTTGCCAGCCCCTTTTTGCCTGTATGGTTTCTTTTGAGAAATCAGCTGATAGTCTTAGGGGAAAATCCTTTGTAGGTAACTCTCTCCTTTTCTCTTACTGCTTTTAAGATTCTCTCTTTTTACCTTTAATTTTGGTTAATTTAATTATGATGTGTCTTGGCATGTTCTTCCTTGGGTCCAACTTCTTTGGGACTCTCTGAGCTTCCTGGACATCCTGAAAATCTATTTCCTTTGGAAGATTGGGGATGTTTTCCTTCATTATTTTTTCAAAGAAGTTTTCAATTTCTTACTCCTCCTCTTTTTCTTCTGGCACCCCTGTCCTTCTGATGTTGTAACATTTAAAATTGTCCCAGAGTTTCCTAAGCCTCTCCTTATATTTTTGAATTCTTGTTTCTTCATTCTGTTCTGGCTGAATGTTTATTTCTTCCCTCTGGTCCAAATCTTTGATTTGAGTCCCAGTGTTGTTCCCTTCACTGTTGGTTCCCTATATATTTTTATTTCACTTTGCATAGCTTTCACTTCTTCCTCTCTTTTTGGACCATACTCAACCATTTTTGTGAGCATCCTGATTACCAGTGTTTTAAACTCTGCATCTCTGCGTCACTTAGTTCTTTTTCTGGAGCTTTCATCTGTTCTTTCGTTTGGGCCATATTTCTTTGTCTCTGCACACCTATTACATTGTAAGGGGTGGAGCCTTAGGTATTGCCAGGTGGTGCAACCCACTTCACTGCATTGTGGTGTTATATGTGAGGGAGGGATCCGAGAGGGAACAAAGTCGCTTATTGGGCTCTTGCCCTGCTTTCAGTCACTTTCCCTGCTACCCACAAACAAATTGGGCCCCTCTGGTGCTGAATCTGGGTGGGTGGGAAGGATTATGTGTCTTTTAGGATCTCATGGGTCTCTCCAACAAACTCTTCTGTGAAGCTGGGAGTTTCTCCTGCTGCCACAATCCCCACAGGTTTTTACAGCTAGTGGTTTTGAGGCTTTAGCTTCCCCGCACTGCAGCCCTGGGTGGCACAGTCTCCCCAGTTGTTCCTCCCGGTTTATCCACACTGAAATGTGGGACTGCTGGTTTGCCAGCCCTCATCTTGCCCACCTGGTCTGCCAGCAAGTCCTCCCTGCTTGGCTGCCCATTTCTGCCCCTCCTCCCAGTCTGAATGAATGTTTCCTTAATTCCTTGGTATTTGGACCTCCACACAGTTCAATTTTCTGGCAGTACTGGTTGTTTTTTGTTTTTAAATTTGTTGTTGTCCTTCTTTCGGTTGTGCAAGGAAGCAATGTGTATCTACCTATACCTCCATTTTGGTTGGAAGTCCTTAGCTATTGTTTTGTTTTGTTTTTTTTTCATGATGATTTTTGCATATGTTGAAACCCTGGTTGATTGGGATTTATTTCTTTTCTAATTCATGAAATTCTGTGCATCTCTTCTCAGGTATTGTCATTCTGTTGTCTAGGGTCTGTGGGGGTTGCAAATCCAAATCTTTAATATTTCTTTCAATATCATATTTTACTCTATTACATAGTACTTAGAATTTGGATTTATATGTTGGTAAATTTCCAATTTACCAAATTCTTAAAATGATGGGTTTTTCCTCCAATTTTTGTTGTTTCTGTATTTTTAGGATCTGCTCTTAGAAATCTACAGAAGTATAGGAGAGCCAGATAGTCTGTATGGCTGTGGTGGAGGGAAAATACTACAACCCCTGACTAGGTAAATTACATTTTTCTAGGTAATATTATTTTAATACTGTTTGAAAAGGAGTTACATGCACTTGGAACTCAAAAGTATTTTGAAATCTTAAATTGTAGACTGCGAACATATGAACATGAAGCAATGTGGGAGAAAGCCCTGGTGACATATGACCTTGAGTCAGCGATCTCTGCATCAACTCGCCAGGCAGGAATAATTCAGGTATCTTTTTTTTTTTTCCTGCTTTGGGATCCACTACAAGTGTAGTACTGAGATTATTTCACTATGTCAGTGGATATTTATATAGATAAATTCTGGGTATTCAATATGAGGCTGAAAATCACCTGTTTTTTCAGGCATTGGGCTAAATAGGCAGAGGGATGCACAGGTAAATTGGACAGGGCACTGAGCTAAAAGATGGTGTACATTTGTTGATCAGAAAAGTGCTAGCTAACAGTAGGAGACATATCTTGTCTGTGTACCGTGTGCCAGGTAGTATGTCCTTCACCTGGATAATCTCATGTAAACTGTTCCTTATAGTTTGCATCAGGGTTGGGCCCAGAGACATCATTTCTCTAACTGGCTAATATATTTTAACCATTCTTCCATCAAATGTTAGAGTCATTTGAGCTCTATCTTAATGTTTTGAGGGAAGATAGCAATCATATTTCGGAAATTTTAGTGATATATTCTGTACTACTAAAATTTTTAAAAAGTTACTTTTCACGTTTGATTGTTATTTTTTGTTTCTCTACCGTTCTTTGATTACTTTTTTTTTATATTCATTCATTCATTCATTTAATTACTTATTTTTTTTAACTCCTGCTCAGGCCTTGCAGAATCTAGGACTCTGCCATATTCTTTCTGTCTATTTAAGAGGATTAGACCATGAAAATAAAGAATGGTGTGCTGAACTGCAGGAGCTTCATTACCAGGCAGCATGGAGGAATATGCAGTGGGACCATTGCGTTTCTGTTAAGTAAGAAATATGACATTTTTAATCATTTCTCTGATTGTAAACAATATACTTTTAAAATATTGCTCTGTGAATATAACAGGATGTTTGTTTTTATGTTTTTGAGGTATTGAAAGATATAGATATGCCAAAATGCTTAAATAAGATAGCAATAAGCAGTTAATGCAGCTAGGCTTGAATTCACTCTAACATTAGGGAAATTCCATACCCACACCCAAGTGTAATTGAAGAGAGAAATATAAAGCATACTTTCTCATTGGAATCTTCTCACTTATATTTATAAATTTAAAGAAAATTGTAGGCATTTCCCTTCCCACTCTCCGTTGCAAACATTTTAGTTAGCACTTTTATTGGCCAAATGGTACACAAAAGACTGTTTAACTTTATTCATGAAATATTCCTTTTTATCAAATAATGCTGCTAAATTACTAATACAGGAAGATAACAATTATAACCTATATGTAAGATCACCATGTTTTCTGAATGAAAAGCCAAACAAGTAATTAAAGATTTTGTATTTTTGTTAAAAGTCTTTTCAAGATGTGAACACCAAAAAATTATATTAACTATATGTTTAACCACTTTCATAGTTAAAATTTTTTTGTTAATTGGGGTGTCTTTCAAATTTCAGACAGTTAGGTTGCTATACAATTAGTGATACACTTTTCATATTTTTTAAATATTTTAGTCTGTGAGCTTGTTCCTGCCTGCCTCTGTATATAAATCACCATATACTATTTCCTTTGCCTGCTCTGTTTCAGCCAGATCAGCTGTCTCTGTTATTTCATCAGGCCAAGCTGTTTCTACCTAAATGCCTAACACGTCTTTTTTATCCCCTGTTACTGTGTGTGGCTTCTTGTCATTCAGATTCTAATTTAATAATGTCACATCTCAGAGAGACCTTTCCTGACTAACCATTCTAAAGTAGTATTGTATTTTGGTATTCTGTTTTAAATCTCTTCATGTCAATGTCACTGCCTGATATTTTTCATATCTATTGTCCATCTTCTCCAGACCAGAACATAAGCTCCATGAGAATAGGGACCTGATCTGACTTGTCTATATCTAGAAGCAGGTGCCTAGTTAGTTCCTGGTGCATAGGAGATATTTATTGAATAAATAAGTGAGAATATAGCATAATTAGAACCAGGAACAATATGTCATATTTTTGTTTTTTTGCGTGAAGATTTAAATGATCTAATTCTTTGTATTTCTTACTGAAATTTCTAAAAATGCATTTTTTAAAATGGAGGAGTCTTAATTGTAGTTTGAAAATGTTTTTGGGTGAAGTTATTTATACATTCATATTTTAAGATTTATTGTTTTTAAATACATTTTTTCTTTTATTTTTGAAATTATCTCACAGCAAAGGAATTGAAGGAACCAGTTACCACCAATCATTGTACAATGCTTTGCAGTCTCTAAGAGACAGGGAATTCGCCACATTTTATGAAAGTGTCAAATATGCCAGGTACTATTTAAAAAAAGACATTGTATTTTAACATTTACTGTCATGGCCTCTTTTCTGAAAACCTGACAGATGATTTCAGTGTGTGGATTTGCACTGGTGAAGTAGGGTAAGGACTTGGTAGCTGTTGTCAGGGTGTTTCCTTGTCATTCCCGCTCTCCTCTCAAAACAGTTCCCTGTGTAACAAAAATTCATGTGAATCATTGTTGAAACTCAGTGCAAATGGGGGGTGCAGTATCCAGTGTTTAACATTTTCATAGCTTTCACTTATCTGAGAGGTGAGTGCTCAGATGAGTTTTATCTTCTGCAGCAGGTTTTTATAAGAATTGTGGATGTGTGTATCTTAATTATTTTCTGTCTTGAAAAAGTATTCTTTGTTTTTTAAATGTGTCTTAGAGAATTCTGTAAGGCACATTTGTCAAATATGTATATGGATATATACATACTACAATGTTTTTAGTTTTTGTTTTAAATGTTGGAGCATACTCATATGCTCCATAGTTACATTATTTTTTCTTATGTAATACATTTATCTTTGTTCATGTGGTTCAAATACATTCTTTCCTTCAGAAAAACACTTTCTTTAGTACTCCAGGTCAGTTATTTATGCTGAACTCTCATGAGAGTTTTGTTGATTGCCACTCTGTTTTCTTTCGAGACCAGTACACTGAAAATATTAATCTTATGTTCTTTAGTAATCGTATGGAATTTATCTCTTTTAGTATTAGTGTTTTTAATATAAAGTGGTGACTAATGGTCAAAGCTTGTAATGGGACACAAATAAGACATTGCACCAGAAAGCACTGTTTGTTTAGCAGTAGCTAGTTACCTATTAAATCCTTATTTTGTTACAGAATGCTGTTACCATGTAAGTGCTTATTATGTTCTTGCCTCTTAGGCTCTTTCATATGTGTTCCCTAATCATCAAGGTAATTCTGGAAGGGAAGAGCTTAGATTCAGAGGAAACCAGTAATGTGCCCAAAGTTAAGCAGCTGTAAGGGGCAGAACTGGCACTCGGATCCAGGTCTGTCAGATTTCAGACTTCGTTTTCACTGCATTGTCCTGGGGATGCGAATATTAGTATTGTTAGGTCAGAATCAGAGCCTGTGATCAGAGCTCTTTGATGACAGGTTTGGACTTTGGCTTCCCTGAAAACCTCTTCTTAGTTTTCTAATTGTTTTGTTTCTTTTGTCACTAGAGTAAAAGAAGTGGAAGAGCTGTGTAAGGGCAGCCTTGAGTCTGTGTATTCACTCTACCCCACACTGAGCAGATTGCAGGCCATCGGAGAGCTCGAAAACATTGGGGAGCTTTTCTCGAGGTAAGTGATTCATACAGTTCTGTCATCCTCAACTGTGGTTTTTCTGTTACCACAATGACTTTAAAAATCAAAATAGAGACCTGCAGTAGGTTTGTTCTATCGAGATGTAAAAGTTGATTAGTCTAGTGAACTGTGGTCTTATTAAACATTTTCAAAAATAATGAATGTAAAAATTCAAGCTTTAAAATTTAGTTTTAGGTGTATCCCTTTTCGTTTTTTTTTAATCCCTTACTGAGGACATGCTTATTGATTTTTGAGACTGGGGAAGAGAGGGAGAGACAGAGGAATATCGATCAGTTGCCTCTTGTACATGCCCTAATGGGAACCAGGCCCGCAGTCCAGGCATGTGCCATGACTGGGGATTGAACCTGCAACCTTTCTGTTTAGAGGATGATGATTTAGCCAACTGAGCCACACCACCAAGAGCTATGTTTTCTTCTTTACAGCATTTTCGTTTTTCTATCCTAGATAAAAGTGCCTCCTCATATTTTTTGCCATAGCATACAATACTCCATTCTAGCACTGCACTGGCATTAGTGCCCTTTTATAGAGACTCTTTCATAGTAGAGGCTCCCTGAAAGTGGGAACTGTTCTCTTGTTCATTGTTGTGTCCCCAGTGCATTTTCCTGTTGACCGATTCATACTGAACATTCAGTTTTCTTTATTCAGTGACTGTCAATGAATTAAGAGAGTTGTGTCAAGGAGATTGGCTCTTATATTGGTGAGAAGGAAGTGATCCAGAATATTGGAAAATGAGCTAAAGCAGCTCTTCTGGATGCTACGGATCTCAGTTTGGATTCTGTGACCCTGAGAAAGTCACTTATTTTGGGGGGCCTCACTTTCCTCATTTCTAAAATGAGGGACTTATATTTGATGGCCGCTAGGGGCCCTTATAGCTCTCTCATTCTGAGTCACTATTATTATAAGAGGAAGGAAAGAGGGTATAATTTTATGCTAAACTAAAGCTTTGAATATGCTTTGCGAGTAGAAAGAAGGAGGAAATTTTAAAGTCAGGAAGTAATATGGTTTTTCAGAATTGCCTTAACTATAGAGAATAAAGGAACAAAACCACTTTCTACTTTCATAAATAAATATATTGGTAGTTCTTACTGACAGTATTCTAGGAACTTTTCCTCTGTATGAAAACTGTCTTATCCTAAAGACAGGATAGGGTACCTTAAGAAACTCCTGAAGAGCAATACTGGCTCTTTCTCTGACAGGGAGTTACATGGAAGTGAGGGAGAGGGAAAGTTGGGTGGGTGAGCTGACTCAGAGGGTCCATGACTCAAAACTATCTTTATGTTTATGATAAAGTGTTGCTTCTTTTTTTTTGCTCTCATTCTCTCATGTGGTTCAGAGAAGTTTTTGAGGTATCAGAAAAAAATGAGCACAATTATCTGTGAAGACTATTAACATACTCTTCCCTTTTTCAGCTACGTA
>PVJI01025830.1:0-19803 GCA_004026765.1 Micronycteris hirsuta
TCCTCTCTGCTGCGTAGAATTCCATTGTGTAAATGTACCATAGTTTCTTGATCCATTCATTTGTAGATGGGCATCTAGGTTGTTTCCAGCACTTAGCTATTGTGAATTGTGCTGCTATGAACATAGGAGTGCAAAGGTTCTTTTGAATTGGTTTTTCAGGATTCTTAGAGTATAATCCCAGTAGTGGAATTGCTGGGTCAAAAGGCAGTTCCATTTTCATTTTTCTGAGGAAGTTCCATACTGTTTTCCACAGTGGCTGTGCTGCAATTTTGAGAAAGAAGAGCAAAGCAGGAGGGATCACAATTCCTGATATCAAACTATATTACAAGGCCACTGTAATCAAAACAGCCTGGTACTGGCATAAAAACAGACAGATAGACCAATGGAACAGAATAGAGAGCCCAGAAATAAACCCGAGTCTCTACGGGCAATTAATCTTCAACAAAGGGGGAAAAAGCATAAAATGGAATAAAAATAGCCTCTTCGACAAATGGTGTTGGGAAACCTGGATGGGTGCATGCAAAAAAATGAAACTAGAGCACCAACTTACACCATACACAAAAATAAATTCAAGGTGGATAAAAGACTTAAATGTAAGTCGTGACACCGTAAAAGTTCTAGAGGAAAACATCGGTAGGAAAATCTCAGACATTCCACGCAGCAGCATCTTCAGTGATATGTCCCGTAGAGCTAGGGACATAAAGGAAAGAATAAACAAATGGGACCTTATCAAAATAAAGAGCTTCTGTGGGGCTAAAGAAAATAGTACTAAAATAAAAAGAGAACCAACTGTATGGGAAAACATATTTGCCAATGATACCTCAGACAAGGGTCTGATCTCCAAAATATACAAAGAACTCATACGACTCCACTCCAGGAAGACAAAAAACCCAATTAAAAAATGGGCAATAGACATGAACAGACACTTCTCAAAAAAAGACATAAAGAGGGCCCAGAGACATATGAAAAGATGCTCAACATCATTAGCCATCAGAGAGATGCAAATTAAAACCACAATGAGATACCACCTCACACCAGTCAGAATGGCCATCATCAACAAAGCAACAGATAACTGTTGGAGGGGATGTGGAGAAAAGGGAACCCTACTGCACTGTTGGTGGGAATGCAGACTGAAAACAATATTCTATTAGTTTCAGGTATACAACCTGGTGACTAGACATTTATATAACTTATAGAGTGATCAACCTGATAAATCTAGTACCCATTTTACACCATACATAGTTATAATATTATTGGCTATATTCCTTACGCTGTATGTTGCATCCCCATGACTATTCTATAAATACCAATTTGTACTTCTTAATCCCTTCACATTTTTACCCATCCTTGTAATCCTCCTCTCATCTGCAGCTGTCAAAATGTTCCCTGTATCTATGAGTCATTTTCTAGTCTACTTTTTCATTCATTTTGGTTTTTAAATTGCACATATAAGTGAAATCATATGGCATTTGTCTTTCTCTTATTTATTTCACTACACACAATACTCTCTAGGTCCATTTATTTTATTTCAGATGTCACAACTTCATTCTTTTTTATTGCTGAGTCATATTCCATTGTGTATATGCACCACTTCTTTGTTATCCATTCATCTGTTGATAAACAGCTAAGTTGCTCCCATATCTCGGCTATTGTAAATAATGCTGCAGTGAACATATGGGTGTATGTGTCCTCAACTTTAGTGTTTAAGGTTTCTTCAGATAAATGCCCCAAAGTAGGATTGCTGGGTCCTTCTTTATCTGTTGTTATAGCCTTTTTTTGAAGTCTATTTTGTCTGGTGTATGTATTGCTACCCCAGATTTTTTGTTTGTTTCCATTTTTATGAAATATCTTTTTCCACTTCTTTACTTTTAGTTTGTGTGTATATTTTGATCTAAAGTCTCTCATAGACAGTATATATAAGGGCCTTGTTTTCTTAACCGTTCAGCTACCCTATGTCTTTTGATTGGAGCATTTAATCAATATACATTCAAAGTGATTTTTAATAGATATGTCTTTATTGCCATTTTATTGTTCATATTTTTGCTATTTTTCTAATTCTTAAAGAAGACCCTTCAACATGTCTAGTTTGGTGGTGATGAACTTCTTTAGCTTTTTCTTGTCTGGAAAGTTCTTTATCTGTTCATCGCTTCCAAATGATAGTTTTTCTGGGTAGAGTAATCTTGGCTTCTCATTACTTGGAATATTTTATGCCAGTCCCTTCTGTCCTGAAAAGTTTCTTTGAGAAATCAGCAGACAGAGTTATGGGAGCTTTCTTGTAGATAGTTAACTGCTTTTCTCTTGCTGCTTTTAGGAGTCTCTCTTTTTCTTTAACCTTTGCCATTTTAATTATGTGTTGTGGTGTGGATCACTTTGGGTTTGTCTTATTTGAGAATTTCTTCCCTTCCTTGACTTATGTGTCATTTTCCTTCACCATGTTAGGGAAGTTTTCAGTCACTGTTTTTTCAAAGAGGTTCTCAAATATTGCTCTCTCTGTTCTTCTGGTACCCCTATCATGTGGATATTGCTACACTTGATGTTGTCCCAGAAGTCCCTTAAACTATCCACATTAAATTTTTTTTTCTTTATGCTGCTGATTGGATGTTTTTGCTACCTTGTCTCACAAATCATTGTTTTGATCCTTTGCTTCATCTAATCTGTTGATTCATTCTAGTGTATTCTTCATTTCAGGTATTGTATTATTTATTTCTGACTGGTTCTTTTTAATGGTTTCTATGTTTTCTGTTTATGTTGTTGAAGTTCTCACTAAGTTCCTTGAGCATCTTTTTAAATGTTGTCTTGGACTCTATATCTGGTAGTTTGCTTACCTCCATTTCATTTAGTTCTTTTTTCTGAAGATTACTCCTGTCCTTTCATTTGGGATGTGTTTCTTTGCCTCCCAATTTTGGTTCCCTCTCTGTGTTTGTTTCTAGGTATTAAGTAGATCCTCTATATCTCTTAGTCTTGGTAGGGTGGTCTTATGTATTAGGTTTCCTGTAGGACCCAGCAGCACAGCCTCCTTGGACACCTGAGCACCAGTCACTTCAGATTTGTTTCTCATACTGGTTGTGTGCACCCTTCTTTTGTAGTTGAACCTTGATTGCTGTTGGAAGCAATTGTTGTCAGTGGGAGCAATTCACTCCCAGGCTGATCAGCTATGAGACTCAGCTGTAACTACAGTGGAGGAGCTACTGTGCAGATGAAATCCACAGCACAGTTTGATCCCATGGGGTAGAACTTGCTTCCATGAGGCTCTGGTGTCTGCAAAGTGTCCTTTCTTGTGTTGCTTATGGAAGTGGTTGGGTGGTGGTCAGGTGCTGTCTGAATCTGATCACCAGGTGTGCTGGTTATGGGACCTTCTGAGAGCTGTATGCCAAAGTCAACCACCACCTGTGCCCTGCCTGGGGCTACCTGGCATGAGCTACAAAGCAATATGCATATGGCTGGTACTTGTACTGGGCTTGGAGGTGTCATAGAGAGGCCAACCTGCAAAATGAGTTTGGCTGCCCCCAGTGCTGGGCCTAGAGCCACTTTGCAAAAGGTACAGGGCATGCAGAGGCCAGATTCTGCTTGTTTCAAGTTTGTGAACTTTTGAGAGATTTCAAGAAAATTGGTAGCATGAGCCAAGACCAGCTGTTTGTATGGAATGGCCATCGGAAGTGCCTTACAGTTAGGGGGAGCAGGTCTCAAAATCACCAGGACAGAAGGAACAGTGTTAGCTAGGTTGATGGAGACCTAGCTAACACTATTCCTAACACTGCTCCATATAATGATAGATATGGCATCAGCTTGCGCCTGCAGGGGAAAGGCTCAACAAAGGAACAATGCCTAGGAATTTTCGCCTTCAGCCAGCCCCACCTGCATACTCCACTGCCTTACCATGGTTTTTCTCAGCCAGCCCCACCCATGTGGTCCACTGCCTCGCCTGGGTTTTTCTGAGCCGGCCCCACCCACAAGGTCCACCACCTCACTGTGGGTTCTTACTGGTCTGGTTGTTCTCGTTGACTTGTTCTTTAATTCCTTGGTTGTTGGAGTTCCATGCAGTTTGATTTTCTGGCACTTCTTATTGTTTATTGATTTTAGATCCTGCTTTTGGTTGTGCGAGGAAGAGAAGGGTTTCTACCTATACCTCCATCTTGGCAGGAACTCTCTATTTTACCCATTATTTTTGATTAGAAGAAGCTTATCTGTAGTAAATTCCTGAGAAAAGACATTTAAGTGCAGTAATTCCTCAGTTATTGGATATTTAAAACTTTTTCTTTAGTTTGGGTGCTTACTGTACAGTTTTGCTGGACATGACATATTTTGTTTATATATTTTCCCTTGAGTTTCTTTTCTTAAATTCTGTAATTGAATTTATGGAGGTGACATTGGTTAATAAAATTATATAGGTTTCATGTACACAATTTCATAATACATCATCTGTAAACTGCATTGTGTGTACCACCCAAGATGTAATCTACATCTGTCATCATATATTGACCCCCTTTACCCTTTACTACTTATATACCTCAAACCCTCAGACCTTTCCGCTCTGGTAATCACCATATTATCGTCTGTGTCTATGAGCTTTTGTTTTTTTGTTTTTCTTATTTGATCACCTTGCTGCCTGAAGTTTTATATCCCACATACGAGAGAAATAATATGATTCTTTACTTATTTCACTTAGCGTAATATTCTCAAGCTATGCCCATGTTGTTGCAAATGGCAGTATTTTATCTTCTCTTAGGGCTCAGTAGTATTTTATTGTATATCACATCTTTAACTATTTATTGAAAGACACTCTGGTTATTTCCATGTCTTGGCCACTGTGAATATGTTGCAATGACCATAGGGGTGCATATATCTTTATGAATAACTGTTTTCAAGTTATTCAGAAGAGGAGTTGCTGAGTTGTATGGTACTCTATTCTTAACTTTTTGAGGAGCCTCCATACTGTTTTCCATAGTGGCTGTACCGCTTTACATTCCACCACCAGTAAATGAGGGTTCCTTTTTCTCCACAACTTTTTGAACACTTGTTACTTGTCTTGTTGATAATAGCCTGTGTGAGGTGGTAGATATTTCATTGTAGTTTTGATTTACATTTCCCCAATAGCTAGTGAAGTTGATCATTTGTGTATCTGTTGACATTCATATGACTTCTTGGGAGAAGTGTCTGTTCACATCCTCTGCCCATTTTTGATATGGATTGTTTCTTTGGGCTGAGTTGTATGGGTTCTTTATATTGTATAGTTTGGATGTGAACCCTTGTCAGAGCTGCTGTTTGCAAATAAATTCTCCCATTAGGTTGGTTGCCTCTTGCTTTGTTGGTTTCTTTTGCTGAGTGGAAGCTTTTTTTAGTTTGATGTAGGCCCATTTATTTATTTTTGCTTTTATTTCCCTTGCCTTTGACGTCAAATTAATAAAATTCCCTCTGAGACCAAGGTCTAAAAGTTTAGTACCTATGTTTTCTTCTTTGTAATTTATTGTTTCAGGTCATATATTTAGGTCTTTAATCCATTTTGAGTTAATTTTTGTGTATAGTGACAAATAATAGTTTAGTTTCTTGCTTTTGCATATGGCTTTCCAATTTTCCCAGCACCATTTATTAAAGAGGCTTTCTTTTCTCCATTTTATATTTTGGGCTTTTTTTAAAAAAATTATTTAGCCACATACATATGGGTTTATTTCTGGGCTCTCAGTTCTGTTCCATTGGTCTATGTTTCTTTTTTTCTGCCAATACCACACTGTTTTGATTATTATAATTTTTAGTATGACTTGAAGTCAGGGAGTATGATGCCTCCAGCTTTGTTCTTTTCCCCTCAGGATTGCTATGCCAGTTCAGGATCTTTTGTGGTTCCATACAAATGTGATGATTTTGTTCTCTTCTATTTCTTTAAAAAATACCATTGAGATTTTGGTGGGGATTGCATTAAATCTGTATATTGCTTTAGGTAAGGTGGCCATTTTAAGTATATTGATTTTTCCAATTCATAAACACAGAGTATTTTTCTCTTTTTGTGTCCTTTCAAACTCTTTTAATAATGACTTGTAGTTTTCAGTGTGTAGGTATTTCACATTTTTTGTTTATTCCTGGGTATTTTCTTTTTGTTGTAATTGCAAAAGGAATTGTTTTTCATTTTTTCTGAAATTTTATTGTTAGCATATAGGAAATGCATTGGTTTTCATATATGATTTTTGTATCTTGCAAGTTTACTGTATTTGTTTATTCTTTCTAATAGTTTTTTTTTCATACAGTCTTTATGATTTTCTATATAAAGTATGTGTGCAAAATGTGACAGTTTTACTTCTTTATTCCTAATTTGGATGCTTTTTTTTTTTCTCTTGCCAGTACTATGTTGAATAACAGGGGTGAGAAAGGGCATCCATGTCTTTTTAAAATTTAATTTATTGAGGTGACATTGGTTTATAAAACCATGCAGGTTTCAAGTGTACAATTCAATAAAACATCTGCACATTGCATCGTGCACTCATTGCCTCAACCAAAGTCTCTTTGCATTGTCATTTTCCAACCCTTTGCCCACTCCACCTACCCTCCCACCCCCTTTTCCTCTGGCTATCACCACTCTGTCATCTGTATCTTTGTGTTATAAATAAGTAAATGCAATATATATATATATATATATATATATATATATATATTTTTTTTTTTTTTTTTTGCTAAATCCCTTTACCTTCATGCATCTAGTGCCCCAAGCCCCACCAACAACTGTTGGTCTGTTCCCTGTGTCCATGCCTCTGTTTCTGTTTGTTAGTTTATTTTATTCATTACATTCCACATATAAGAAAGATTATATGATATTTGTCTGACTGGCTTATTTTATTTAGCATAATAATCTCCAAGTCTGTCCATTCTGTAGCAAAAGGTAAGATTTCTTTCTTCCTTTCCTCCCCTCCCCACCCCTCCCCTCCCCTCTCCTTTCCTCTCTTTTCCTCTTTCTTCTTTTCCAGCCTAGCAGTACTCTACTGTATAAATGTACCACAGCTTTTTTATCCACTCACCTACTGTTGGGCACATGGGTTGTTTCCAGATCTTGGCTACTGTAAACAATACTGCAATGAACATATATTCTTTTGCATATATTCTTTTGCATTAGTGTTTCAGGTTTCTTAGGATATATTCCTAGAAGTGGGATCGCTATGTCAAAAGGCAGTTCTATTTTCAATTTTTTTTGAGGAAACTCCATACTGTTTTGCATAGTGGCTTCCTAGTCTGCATTCCCACCTGTGGTACAGGGGAGTTCCGTTTTATCCACATCCTCACCAGCACATGTTGCTTATTGATGATAGCCATTCTGACAGGTGTGAGGTGATAGCTCATTGTGGTTTTAATTTGCATCTCTCTGATAATTAGTGATGTTGAGAATTTTTTCATAAGTATGTTGCCCATCTGTATGTCCTTTTTGAAAAAGTGTCTGTTCCAAGTCATTAGCCCATTTTTAAATTGAGTTATTTGTCTTCTTGGTGTTGAGTTCTGTAAGGTCTTTACATATTTGGGAGATTAACCCCTTACCAGATATATCATTGGCGAATATGTTCTCCCATGCAGTGGGTTGCCTTTGCATTTTGTTGATGGTTTCTTTTGTTGTGTAAATGCTTTTTAGTTTGATATACTCCCATTTGTTTATTTTTTTCTTTGTTTTCTTTGTCCAAGGAGATATTTTGGCAAAAATATTTCTACGAGAGATGTCTGAGATTTTACCGCCTATGTTTTCTCCTCGGATTTTAATGGTTTTGCAACTTACATTTAAGTCTTTTATCCATTTTGAGTTTATTCTTATGTATGATGTAAGTTGGTGATCTAGTCTTTTTTTTTTTTTGCATGTACCTGTACAATCTTTCCAACAGCTTTATTGAAGAGGCTGTCTTTACTCCATTGTTTGCTCTTGCCTCCTTTGTCAAATATTAATTGAACATAATGACATGTGTTTAATTCTGGGCTCTCTGTTCTGTTCCATTCATCTGTAGCCTCTTCTTATGCCAGTTCCTTGAGCATCCCTATAACCAGTATTTTGAACTCTGCATCTGATAGATTGCCTAGCTCCATTTTGTTTAGCTCTTTTTCTGAAGTTTTGATCTATTCTTTCATTTGGGCCGTGTTTCTTTGTCTCCTCACTTTGGCAGCATCCCCATGTTTGTTTCTATGTATTAGGTAGATCTGCTTTGACTCTGTGTCTTGGTAGTGTGCTCTAATGTAGATCAATGGGAGGGATTTACCCAGGCCAGTTAGCTGCATGGATTGACTGTGACCACTTACCACCAACCTCCACCCTCCGTGGAAGATCAGCTGTGCAGAGGCAGAGTGGTGGTGCTCTAGCGTGGTCTATAGCTATCCACTGGGTGTGCTGGCTCCTGGGGTTTCCCGGATGGTGCAGGCCAAGATCAGCCCCCACCTGTGTTTTGCCCAGTGCCACCCTGCCTGAGTTATAAAGCAATTGAGATGGCTGCTACTTGTGCTGGGCTTGGAGATTTCCAGGTGAAGCCAAGCTGTTAATCTAGGCTGCTACTTCCTGGCCTGGGGCTGGCTGAGGCCAGCTACAGCTTGTTTGAGAGGATTTAGGAAGTTGTGAAGCAAGATCCAAGACCACTCATATGGAGAAGCAGCTTGGGTGGGCTCGTAAATTGGGTGGGGTAGAATCTCAAGGGATCTCCATGGCAAGTCAAATGTCATTTGCTAGGTTGATGAAATCTTAGAGCACCAATCTGCTGGCTCAGTCTGGATGGATGTAGTTTCTTTAATTCTGTAGTTGTAAAACTTCCATTCAACTCAATTTCTGTAGGTTCTAAGCAATAGTTGTTCTTTATTTTAGTTGTAATGTTGTTGTGGTTGTACGACAAGGTGAGCCATGTCTACCTATGCTGCCATCTTGACAGGAAGTCCCATATATCATGTTTGATTTGCAAATATTATATCCACTTTGCATCCTTGGAAGAAATCCCACTTGATCATGGTGTATGATCTTCTAAATATATTGCTGGGTCCAATTTGCTAATATTTTGTTGAAGATTTTAGTGTCTATGTTCATCAGGGATATTGGCCTATAATTTTCTTTCTTTGTAGTATATTTATCTGTTTTTGGACTTAGGATAATGCTGGCCTCATAAAAAGAGCTCAGAAGTTTTCCCTCCTCTTGAATTTTTTTGGATTAGTTTGGGAAGGACAGATGTTAATTCTGCTTTGAATGTTTTGTAAAATTCTCCTGTGAAGTCATCTGGTCTAGGACTTTGTTTGCTGGGAGTTTTTTGATTACTGCTTTAATTTCATTACTTGCAAACAGTGTATTCAGGGTTTGTTTGTTTTTTTATTTAATCTTCATTTTGTATTTTTTCATTACCATTTAGTCCCCTTATACTCTTCATCCCCAGCAATCACCACATTATTGTCCATGTCAATAAGTCCTTTTTCTTCAGTTTTTTTAATTTTTCCTGATTGGAAGATTTATGTTCCTAGGAATTTATCCATTTTGTCCAAGTTTGCTAATAGTTGACATAGTTGTTCATAGTATTTTCTTATAATCTTTATTTTTGTAGTGTCAGTTGTTACTTCTCTTTCATTTCTTTTTTAAAAAGATTTTATTTATTTATTATTTTTAGACAGAGGGGAAGGGAGGGAGAAACAGAGGAAGAGAAACATCAATGTGTGCTGTGGGCCAGCCACAGCTGGGTCAGGGGTCTCCGAGATGGGCAAGGCATGGCGATGGGAGACAGACGCCAACATGACTCAAAGGACAGTGAGGCTCTGTTCCGTTTATTGCAAGTACAAGCAGGTTTTTATACTTTTATTTTGGGGCATGATTAACATTTGTAGTTAGGTAAAACAAAAATATCAATACCAAGGTAATCAGGAAAAACATGAAAGTTCTATAGATTCAGTTATGTTTTAAACAAAGATTGTTTTGACCAATTGGGTAGAGGTTATAGGAAATTTATTATAAGGCTTTTGTGATGTCTAACTTGGCTATCCATCTTTTCTGTCTAAAATGTTTCTCTATGTACTATGAACTCTGATTCCCTGGTAACTGTTTCTGCGTTCTTAGTTTGTAATAGCTAACTAGCTTTTCTTATCTCTTTGCCTGTCTACTTCTAATTGATATATAAATCTATTCAAGGTAAAGGAGGGGCTACTACTCTAACAACTTTCAGACATTCAGGGGCTATTTTATTAGAGGGGATTTTGTTCTTTGATCAAGAAATTATTTTATACAACTTTATTGGAATTATGTGATTTAATGAACTTGAAATATAAATGTCTAACAATCCCACCACCTTTTTGATCACTGAAATTAACATATAGACAGGCAATAGTTTAGCCTGTTGGAACTGATTCAAGAGTTCTGATGGGAACAGTCGGGGATGATTTCTTATTTAGGTTTATAAACACATTGTTTAAACAACTTGGCATGAATCAGTGGTCCAGGGAGAACTAGTTGTCCCTTCAGATTTTCTCTCAAAATCAATCATAGACTCACTTCGAGTCTCTTTCTTCCCATGGACCGCTCCCATGGGAATCAGGGCACAAGGTGAGACCATGAACAATAGCAGTAAGCAGGTTACTAAGAGCAAAGCCAGGAAAAATTACTGCCCACTCCCTCCCTATGCCACGTTCTCTTCTAGAAGATGGGTTCCTTGAATTCCCTCTTCCCACGTCCGGACCTTGTTCAGACAACATGGTTAGAAGAGGACGTGGCAAAAGTGTGGTTGCCTCTCATCTGTGCCCTACTGGGGATGTGGCCTGAAACACAGGCTTGTGCCCTGACTGGGAATCGAACCGGTAACCCTTTGGTTCTCAAGCCGGTGCTGAATACACTGAGCCACACCAGTCAGGGCTGCTCTTTCATTTCTGATTTTATTTATTTGCTCCTCTTTTTTCTTGATGGTTCTGGTTAAATATTCATCAATCTTCTTTATCTTTTCAAAGAACCAGCTCTTGGTTTCATTGATCTTTCTTTAGTCTTTATGTCAATTATTTCCACTCTAGTGTTTATTATTATTTCCCTCTACTTACTCTGGGCATCATTTGTTGTTGTTTTTTTTCTGGTTCTTTTAGGTATAAGGTTAGATTGTTTACATGAGATTTTTCTTGCTTCTTGAGGCAGGCTTGTAATGTTATGAAATTCTCTCTCATGATTGCTTTTGCTGTGTCTCATAGGTTTTGGGTTGTTGTGTGTTTATTTTCATTTGTCTCAAAGTAACTTTTGATTTCTTCCTTGATCTCATTGTTTACCTATTCATTGTTTAATAACATGTTATTTAACCTCTTTGTGTTTGACTGTGTTTGAGGGATTTTTTTATTGTAGTTGATTTCTAGTTTCATACCTTTGTGGTCTGAGAAGATGCTTGATATGATATCAACCTTCTTGAATTTATTAAGGCTTGTTTTGTGTCCTAACATGTGTTCTAGCTCTGAGAATGTTTCATGTGTACTGAAGAAGATGTATATTTTTCTGCTTTGGGGTGAAATGTTTTTAGACATCAATTAAAGTAATCTGATCCAGTGTGTCATAATGTGCTGCTGTTTATTGATTTTTTGTCTGGAGAATCTATTATTTGATGTCGATGGGGTATTAAAATCTTCTACTATGACTGTATTGTTGTCCATCTCTCCCTTAATGTCCACCAAGATTTTCTTTATTTATTTAGATACTCCTATTATGTTGAGTTGTAGGTCCTTGTTTCTCATTACTTTGATTATTTTATGCTAATTCTTTCTGGCATGAAGTCTTTCTGTGGAGAAATCAGTTGACAGCCTTAGGGGAACTTCCTTGTAGGTAAATAAATGTTTCTCTCACTGCTTTTAAGATTCTCTCTTTGTTTTTAACCTTTTCTGTTTTAATTATGATGTGTCCTGGTGTGGGCTTCTTTGGGTTCATCTTCATTGGGACTCTGTGCTTTCTGAACTTGCGTGAATTTTTCCTTCACTTGGTTAGGGAAGTTTTTAGACATTATTTCTTCAAACAAATTCTTTATCCCTGGTTAAGCCTATTCTCCTTCTGACACCCCTATGATGATACAGATGCTGTTATGCTTGATATTGTCCCAGAGTTCCCTTAGACTTTCCTAATTTTTAAAAGTTCTTTTGTATGCTCTGCTTGGGTGCTTAGTATTATCTTGTCCTTTAAATCACTGATGCAGTTCTCTACTTCATCTAACCTACTGTGGATTCCTTCTAGTGTATTCTCATTTCAGATATTCTATTCTTCATTTCTGACTGGCTATTTTTTATGGTTTTCATGTCCTTCTTAATGCTTACTACCTCTTTAAGTTCTCATCTGGATTATGCATTCATTCTTCCCTTAGTTTCTTGAGCATCCTTATAACCATTGTTTTAAAAATCTGCATCTGGTCTTTGGGTAGCTTTCATTTCATTTCATTCTTGTATCTTGAATGTTTAGATTTTGATGTGATGTGGCTCTCAAAAAAATATCTGGGCTCTGTACAGGTGGCTCAGTTTGTTGGAGCATCGTCCCATACACCAAAAAAGTTGTGAGTTAGGTTTGGGTCGGGACACATACCTAGGTTGTGGGTTCCATCCTCGGTCAGGGTGCATGTGGGAGGCAACCAATCAATGTTTCTTTCTCATGTTGATGCTTGTGTGTTTCTCTCTCTCCCTCCCTTCCTCTCTCTCTCTAATCAATGCACATATCCTCAAGTGAGGATAAAAAAATAATAATCTGCAAATACTAGCTTAAAGATGTTGATTCAGGTTACAGTATTCTGAACGTGGTTTTCTTTCACTTCATTTTTTTCTTGTGGGGGATTTTCTTTTTTAAAAAAAATATGTTTTATTCCCATGCTGCGTGCCCAGAGACTGAGTGGCTAAGTGGAACCGAGCACCCGAGTTTGTCCCGCGTTGCGCGCCCTGAGGCTCAATGAATGTCTCATTGGAGCCTGGCGGCTCTAGGAGGACCTGGGCCGGAGGTGGGGCAACTGTGAATATTGCAGCCCAGACCTGGCCCCCATCCTCTCAAAACCATAGGAAGGGAGAAAAGCAAAGCCCAGCCCCATTCTTCCTGTGGCATCTAGGAAGACCAGCCGAACTCGCTGAACAGCTTTAAAATCTGCAAGAGGCTTTTTTTCCCCCTTTTTTATTCCTCTCACTCTTTTTTTTTTCCATTTTTTTCTTCCCCCAAGTTAGGAGTTACAAAAGGTCCAGAGACAAATCCAAAGGGGAGAACAAGGCTAACCTGAAAAAATTGAGAAACTGAGATGAATGTCACTTTGCTAACCCATAGAGCTGGCATTTTATTGTTTATGTGTATTATTGTTATTTTTTCATTATTTTTACCACTTTTGTTAGTATTTTTTTTATTTCTCTTCTTTATGTTTAGCTTTCCTCATTTTATTTCTCTGTTTAATTGCATTGTTTGACTGGTTTTCCTTATTCTTTCTTTTTCTTTTTTTAAATATATTTTATTGATTATGCTATTACAGGTGTCCCATTTTCCCCCCTGTACTCCCCCCCAACCTGCACACCCCTCCCACCTATATTGCCCCCCTTTAGTTTGTGTCCATGGGTCATACATATAAGTTCTTTGGCTTCTCCTATACTTCCTATACTACTCTTAACCTCCCCCTTTCTATTTTCTACCTACCATTTATGCTACTTATTCTCTGTACTTTTTCCCTCTCTCTCCCCGCCCACTCCCCTGTCAATAACCTTCCATGTGATCTCCATTTCTGTGGTCCTGTTCCTATTTTAGTAGTTTGCTTAGTTTGCTTTTGCTTTTGTTTTAGGTTTGGTTGTTAACCACTGTGAGTCTGCTGTCATTTTACTGTTCAGATTTTTTATCTTTTTTTCTTAGATAAATCCCTTTAACATTTCATATAATAAGGGCTTGGTGATGATGAACTCCTTTAACTTGACCTTATCTGAGAAGCACTTTATCTGCCCTTCCATTCTAAATGAAAGTTTTGCTGGATAGAGTAATCTTGGATGTAGATCCTTGCCTTTCATAACTTGAAATACTTCTTTCAAGCCCCTTCTTGCCTGTAAGGTCTCTTTTGAGAAATCACCTGACAACCTTATGGGAACTCCTTTGTAGGTAACTGTCTCCTTTTCTCTTGCTGCTTCTAAGATTCTCTCCTTATTTTTAATCTTGGGTAATGTAATTATGATGTGCCTTGGTGTGGTCCTCCTTGGGTCCAACTTATTTGGGACTCTCTGAGCTTCCTGGACTTCCTGAAAGGCTATTTCCCTTGCCAGATTAGGGAAGTTCTCCTCCATTATTTGTTAAAATAAGTTTTCAATTTCCTGCTCTTCCTCTTCTCCTTCTGGCACCCCTATGACTCGGATGTTGGAACATTTAAAGATGTCCTGGAGGTTCCTAAGCCTCTCCTCATTTTTTTGAATTCTTGTTTCTTCATTCTTTTCTGGTTGAATGTTTCTTTCTTCCTTCTGGTCCACACTGTTGATTTGAGTTCCAGTTTCCTTCCCATCACTATTGGTTCCCTGTACATTTTCCTTTATTTCACTTAGCATAGCCTTCATTTTTTCATCTAATTTGCGACCAAATTCAACCAATTCTGTGGGCATCTTGATTACCAGTGGTTTGAACTGTGCATCTGATAGGTTGGCTATCTCTTTGTGGCTTAGTTGTGGTTTTTTTGGAGCTTTGATCTGCCATTTTTTTTTTCAGCATGCCTGTTAGATATAAGGGGCAGAGCCTTAGGTGTTCACCAGGTCAGGGCAACCCACATCACTGCATTGTGATGCTGTCTGTGGGGAAAGGTTCTGAGAGGGGACAGTGGCCCTTGCTCCGTTCTCTGCTGGCTTTCAGTCACTTCCCTCGCTACCCACAAGGAAATTGGGCCCTTCTGGTGCTGATTCCCAGTTGGGTGCGCTTGTGTATGTTCTAGGACCCTGTGGGTCTCTCCAACAAACTCTCTTGTGAGGCTGGGAGTTCCCCCCACTGTCTCCTCAACCACCACAGGTGTTTTCAATCAGTGGTTTGAGTCTTTATTTCCCCACGCTGGAACCCTGGGCTGCTCGGTCTGTTTCACTCCCCAGTTGTTCCTTTATCCACACTCGAATGTGGGACTGCCTGCTCCATCAGCTTTGGGCTCACTGGGTCTGCCACCTGTGGTCTCACTAGGTCCACCCTACTTCCTGGCTCTGTCCCTCCCACCAGTCTGGATGAACATGTCTTCTTTAACTCCATGGTTGTAAGACTTTCATACAGTTTGATTTTCTGTCAGTTCAGGTTGTTTTTAAATTGTTGTTATCCTTCTTTTAGTTGTGCAAGGAGGTACAGTGTATCTACCTATGCCTCTGTCTTGGACAGAAGGATTATTCTTTCTTTACTGTATTTTAATTTTCCTTCTTTCACTTCAGTCATGCACCAATAACACACTGCTCTTGACTGGGTACTTGCTATTCTGGTATTCCAAATCATGTATTTCTTCTTGTATTATTGTTGTTACAGTACTGTTGTAAATAATTGTTGTTCCATACAATTGTGTGTACTACACAGCACTGCTGCCTGATCTTAGCACACTTCATTTCATTCCTGAGGGTTATTATTCTTGTAGTTAACTCTATTCTCTCTCTATCCTTAGTATCCTTTACACCTACATTCTATCCTTCACTCTCACTATATCTCATCATCTAACCTTGCACAAGTGGTCTGTTTTCTGGATTCAGCTCACAATCCTCCTCCCCTCTAACAAGAGTCTTATCTCTCCTTCAACTTTTATAAAAAGTGGCTAGTTGGGTGAAATATCACAGGTAACACTATATTTATCCAAAGAATCTCATATCTCTTCTCTACTTGCTAGTACTTTAATCCCATAAAATACTCTCCCGCTGTCTTAATCTATTTTGCCTACCCCTGCCACTGATCACATACAAGAATAGATGGGAGCTGCAAACATCAGTATACCTGCTGGAGGACAGAAACCACCAAAAAAGGAACCACCAAAAGGTAAAAACCCAAGTACAACAAGAGAGCCCACACAAACAGAATAAAGGGCAAACCTAGAACATCCAGACAAGGAGATCAAAGAGACCACACCACTGAACCCCATAAAATTCCTACCATAGAAGTTCACCCGACAAAGACAGCTAGAAAAGTGAAACATCAGGAAGTGCAGAAACAAAAAGAGTCACCTAAAATGGGAAGACAAAAAAAAGAACATGCAATCAAAAGAAATGGAAGACTCCCCACTGAAAGAACTAAATGAAATGGAGCTAACCAAACTATCAGATATAGAATTCAAAATAATGGTTATAAAGATGCTCGAGGAACTCATAGACATCTATAAGGAACTGAGTGAGAACTACAACAGCATGAAAAAGGAAATAGAAATGAAAAACAAAAACCAGAAAGAAATGAACAATAAAATCTTGCTAATAAAAAACACTAGAAAAATTACAAGCCCACTTGATGAAGCAGAGGATCGAATCGGTAAGCTACAGGACAAGGTAGTAAAAAAAAAAAAAAAAAACAACAACCAGAAGGAGTAAGAAAAGGAAAAAAGATTCAGAAAGAACAAACAGGTGGTAAGGGAGCTGCAAGACAACATGAAATGGAATAATATCCATATAGTAGGGATACAAGAAGGAGAAGAAGAGCAAGGTATAGAAAACATGTTTGAAAAAGTAATGATGGAAAACTTCCCTAATTTGATGAGAGAAAAAAGTCACTCAAATCCAGGAAACACAGAAAGTCCCAATCATGAGGAACCCAAAGAGACACACTTCAAGACACATCATAATTAAAATGGCAAAATTTCAAGATAGAAAGAGAATCTGAAAGGCAGCAAGGGAGAAACAGGAAGTAACATAAAAGGGAGCACCCATAACACCAGCAACTGATTTCTCAATGGAAATGCTCCAAGCCAGAAGGGAATGGCAAGAAATATTACAAATGAAAACCTACAGCCTGCAACCAAGACTACTTTATCCAGCAAGTCTCTCAACTAAAATAGAAGACCAGATAAGGAGTTGTCCAGACAAAATAAGTCTCAGAGAATACACCTGCACCAAACCAGCTCTGCAAGTCATGCTAATGGAACTGCTTTAAGGAAAGGAAGGAAAAGAGAGAGAGAGGAACACAGGTACAAAAAAAAATGGCAATGAATAAGTACCTATCAATAGTAACCTTTAATGTAAACGGATTAAATGCACCAATCAAAAGACATAGAATAGCTGAATGGATAAGAAATCATGACCCACACACATGCTGCCTACAAGAGACCCATCTCAGAACAAGAGACGAACACAGACTGAAAGTGAAAGGCTGGAAACAAATATGCCATGCAAATGGACAGGGAAAAAACACTGGGGTAGCATTACTCATATCAGACAAAATAGACTTCAAAAAAAAGGGTCATATAAAGAGACGCAGAAGGTCACTTCATAATACTCAAGAGAGGAATCCATTAGGAATATGTAAACATTGTGAATATATATGCACCCAACATAGGAGTACCCAAATACATAAAGAAAATCATGGAGGACTTCATGAAAGACATCGATAGCAACACAAATATAAGGGGTGATTTCAACACCATACTGTCAACAATGGATAGATCTTCAAAACAGAATATCAACAAAGATATTGTGGCATTGAATAATGTCCCAGATCAAATGGACTTAAGTGGTATGTATAGAGCCTTTCATCCCAAAGAAGCAAAATAAACATTCTTTTCAAATGCACATGGAACATTTTCAAAGAAAGACCACATGATAGGACCCAAAACAAGTCTCAACAAATTCAAGGAAATCATATCAAGCACTTTCTCTAACCACAAGGGACTGAAACTAGAAACGAACCTCAAGGAAAGAACTCAAAAACACTCAAACTCATGGGGATTGAATAGCATGCTATTAAACAATGAATGGGTCAAGAATGACATGAAGGATGAAATCAGAAAGTTTCTAGAAACAAATGAGCAGGAACTCACAGCAACCTAAAACTTATGGGACACAGTGAAGGCAGTCTTGAGAGGGAAGTTCATACCAATACAGGTTTACCTAAAAAGAATAGAAACATTATAAATAAACAACCTAGTCCTACACCTACAAGAACTTGAAGAACTACAACAACAGACAGCCAAGAGCAAGTAGAATGTAGGAAATAACCAAGGTCAGAGCAGAATTATATGACATAGAGACATAAAAGCACAGTTCTAAGGATCAATAAATCCAGGAGCTGGTTCTTTGAAAAGATAAACAAAATTGACAAGCCTTTAAGCAGACTCATCAAGGAAAAGAGAGAGAGTACCCAAGTGAACACAATTAGAAATAAAAGAGGAGAGATTACAACTGATACCACAGAAATACAAAGGATTGTAAGAAATTATTATGAAGAATTATATGCCAAGAAAATTGAAAATCTACATGAAATGGACAAATTTCTAGAAAAATATAATCTTCCAAAGCTGAATGAGGAAGCAGAAAGCCTTAAGAGACCAATACCAGCTGACAAAATTGAAGCAATAATAAAAAAAAACTCCCAATTCACAAAAGCCCTGGACCAGATGGTTTCACAGGAGAACTCTACAAAGTATTTAAGGAAGAGCTAACCCTATCCTTCACAGACTATTCCAAAAAAGTCCAAGAAGATGGAAGACTCCCAAACTCTTTCTATGAAGCCAGCATCATCCTAATCCCAAACCAGATAAAGAAATAACAAAAAAAGAAAACTTCAGGCCAATATCGCTGATGAACATAGAGGCTAAAATCCTCAACAAAAGATTGGTAAACTGCATCCAGCAATATATTAAAAAGGTCATACACCGAGGACTTCCGCCAAGATGGCGGCGTAGGTGGATGCACTGCACCGCCGCTCACAACCAGAGAGTTTAAACAACGAACTCAATAGCGAAAAATAAACAACCAGAGCTGACAGAATCGAACTGAAGGGAAGCCCGACACCCAGGAAGTTGGGGAGGACGTACATCCAGGCTGGTAAGTGGGGCAGAACCAAGCGGAGGAGCAGAGTGAGAGGCAGTTTGCCCGGAAGAACTCACCCCGGGAGCGCCTAAACAGAACACTACCCCGAGCAACGGGTGAACCTCGCAGGCCGGCAGCGTAACTGGAGAGGCCAGTGGGAACCAGCAGGGCCAAGACTGGCGGAAAAGGCAGTGGGGAACTTGGGAGCAGAGGGTGATAGGGAGTGGCGGTGAACGGAGGACGCCCTTGCTCCCTCCCAGGCCCCACCCCCAGAGGAAACATCACAAAAAAGCGACCCAGGTTGCCAGGCACCAACAAACACCTAAGACTCCGACAGGGGCGCCAAGATAAAAAAGAATGAAAATGGCCAAAACGAAAGATCAAACCAAATTACAACTAACGGATGAAGAGATAGCCAAATTAACAGATGCCCAGTTTAAAACACTGGTAATCATGATGCTCACAAAACTGGAAGAAATAGTTGATCACATGAACAAAACAATAAATATAACGGAGGAAGATTTACAGGGAACCAATAGGGAAAAAAAGGAAGCTGGGACTCAAACCAATGGGGTGGACCAGAAGGAAGAAACAAGAGTTCAAAAAAATGAGGAGGGACTCAGGAACCTCAGAGACATTTGTAAACGACACAACATCCGGATCATAGGCCTGCCAGAAGGACAAGCGGAACACCAAGAAATTGAACGTATTTTTTGAACAGATAATGAACGAGAACTTCCCAAATCTGGCAAAGGAAATAGGCTTCCTGGAAATCCAAGAAGCTCAGAGAACCCCAAAGAAGCAGGACCCAAAGAGGAACACACCAAGGCACTTCATAATAACATTACCCAAGGTCAAGAATAAGGAAAGAATCTTACAAGCAGCAAGAGAAAAGGAGACAGTTACCTA